>JAJOZX010000169.1:607500-800000 GCA_023014485.1 Bathynomus jamesi | reverse complement strand
ATATATATATATATATATATATATATATATATATGGGCAAAGAAACAAGGAGACCTCGAACTTTGACTGTAAAATCCAGTTATGGTCAGATTTCAAAAATTTTTTCACACCCCACAACTAAGTAAATTTCCTATACGGTGAGCGGATTTCAAAGAAAACTAATGAAAATTATGGATTTATTGAACATTTCTTTATGCCACTGGAAATTCTCCATTTACACTACTACTGCATTGTATGTGCAAATAAAAAGTTACAAAGTAATCACATATGGTGCTACCTTGATTTAAAAAAAATGCTCGATATGTTTACCACGAACTTCTACAACCTTTTTCAGTCTTGGACGAAACTCATCTATGGCTTTATTGATTTGTTCTTGTGGTAGCTCATCCCATTTTTCCAAAAGAAAGCTGTCGTAATGAGCGACATTTCTTACTTTGACCCAATAAATTCTCTGTAACAATTTTCCCAAAGGCCATAATCGACAGGATTTAAATCAGGATTGTTTGGTGGCCAAATTTAATACTGCTACTTGGTATTCTTTTGATATCTCCTGTTTTATCGATTTTCTTGAGAAGCTTGTCCAAAGCTCCTGCAGTTGGCTTACGTTAATTAAAATCGCTTTAATTATCAACTTGAACCTATGATTAGCAAGATTTTTCTGGAATACTCGCCATAAATCCAATGTCTCAGCTGAAATGATAAAAGATGGCATACAAACCATAAAATTACCTAGTACTAACATACTAAAATTTCATGGGTCTATGTACCGTATTTGCCGAGATATGAAGGATTTAAAAGGTCTCCCTTTTTTTTTTGCCGACCCGACAATGCAGTAGTAGTGTAAATGGAGAATTTCCAGTGGCATAAAGAAATGTTCAATAAATTTGTAATTTTCATTAGTTTTCTTTGAAATCCACTCACCGTATAGGAAATTTACTTAGTTGTGGGGTGTGAAAAAAATATTGAATCTGACCATAACTTTGGATTTTACAGCCGAAGTTCGAGGTCTCCCTTTTCTTTGCCCACCCGATCTATATATATATATATATATATATATATTAGGGTGTCACTTAAATGCAAAGTTTGAAATTTTCATGCTGACACCCCGCGAATCTATTCCATTGGTAAAAAAAACATGGTGACTGAAAAATCTTTTTATTTGAATAACTATAAAAGGTCGCCCCCGCCTTCCAAAGTTTAATGCTTGCGCGGCGTCTCCATAATCGTTCATTAGATATCTATATATCTCTATATATGTGTGTATGTGTATCTGTGTGTGTCTGAATATCTGAGAAATAAGTGAACAATACTTAACGATTCACCGTTTCTCATTTCAGCTACGTGATTTCTGGTGATGGAAACCGGAAGTGTATATACCTATTAGGGGCAGCGGTTGATGAGGTGAAAGGATGCAAGCTTCCTTCCTACAGGCAAGCATTCGGTTACTTCCTTTACCTTCACCATGAAAAGAAAATGACAATACGTGACGCGTTGAGGAAGTCACTTCGAGCAGTGATGTCCTTCTGGGAGAAAGCTCACATTCCAACCAGACTCGAGACACACTGCGTCAGCAAACTGGATAAAGTCTTCGAGGAGTGGAAAGGACTCAAAAAACACGCCTCAAGGACGAGCGATTCACACAAGACGAAAGAAAAAGAATTCATTGAACGCCTCGATCGTCTCTTTGACATCGCCCACGCTGATTGTGAGAAATTGGTCAAGTACCCAAGGATTGGGAGTTCCTTCAGCAGCAGCGCCAGAAAGGACGTCCAGGTTCAATGGCAGGTTTGGACATGACCCATCAGCGCCAAGTCAAAGATTGTACTCGACGTCGGGAGGAAGAGGAGAAACGAAGAAAGCGATCAGCAGCTGAAATGGAGGCAGTATCCAACGAAGCGGTTTTGGAGTCCTCATCCTCCAGCTCAGATGATAGCGAAGAAAAAGGAGCATGTGGTGGTTCGTTAGCGTCTAAACAAAGAGCAACGAAGAACATCATGACATCGGAATTGGCGGCAGCGCTTGATCGCACGCAACTCTCGTCAAGAAAGGCCACATATCTGCTGTTTGAGGCAGCTTCCAGCTTAGGGCATGATGCTAGCGACTACATCAATCGTGGATCCATTCATCGTCAGCGTGAAAAATTCCGTACCCTTAAGGCTCGGCAACTGAAGAGCGAGTTCCAAGGCAATAGTCCGTTGACTGTTCACTGGGACGGAAAACTCATGCAAGATCTGACGTCACGAGAATATGTTGACCGCTTACCTATTCTTGTATCTGGCTCCGGGACAGAGCAGCTCCTCGGGGTGCCAAAACTTCTGTCAGGAACCGCGCTGGCACAAACAAATGCCATCATAGATTGCCTGAATGAATGGGGAGTGACCGATCATGTCAAATCTATGTGTTTCGACACAACCGCGACAAACACAGGCCACCGTGGAGGAACTTGTGTTCTTCTGGAAGAAAAAGTTGGACGTGACCTGTTACACTGCGCGTGCAGACACCATGTACTGGAGTTGGTGCTACAGGCGGCATTCGCAGCATCGCTAGATTCAGTATCTACCGGTCCAGAAATTCTGCTTTTCAAGCGCTTCCATGATTATTGGACCCGCATTGACGCAACAGTTCCAAACTGCGGACACAGATGCGTTCACCAAAGCAGCTATTTTTAAGCATAGAACGGAGCTCATTGAGTTTGCAAAATCACAAGCACTTCAAGTTCGTGATGACTATCAGGAATTCCTCGATCTTTCCGTCATCTTTCTTGGAGGAGTTCCATACAAGGGACTAAACTTCCGCGCCCCTGGTGCTATGCACCGGCGAGATGGATGGCTAAGGGGCTCTATGCCATCAAGATCTGGCTCTTCCGAAGACAGTTTAAACTGACGAACACTGAGGAACGCGGAATTCGAGATATCTGCCTCTTTTCTGTTCTAGTTTACATGAAAGCGTGGGCAACAGCTCATCTGTCCATCGAAGCTCCGCTGAATGATTGGGAATTGATGAGGACGCTCCTTCGATACCCGCACAAGAAGATCTCTGATGGTACCACCAAGAAGCTGTCTGCGCACCTGTGGTACCATTCGGAGGAGGCAGTGGGTCTGCGTTCTTTGATGAGAGGATATCGATGGAAGTGAAGTGCAGCATGGTTGCAGCGTTAGATCAAGAAGCCCCTCACATGCCGCCAAAACGACCTTTGGTTCTTGATACTATGTTCCTCAGTGACAGCAAAGGACTGGAGCAACTGATCACAAAGAACACCCGAGGATTCTTCTCAAACTTCAGTTGCCAGATTGCTTTCTGCTCCACCATCCCAGTTCATGGACGTCAAACTCTGAATACGTGCAAGCTCGGGATGTGGTCTCCAAACTTGCAGTGGTGAACGACAGAGCAGAACGGGCCGTGGCTCTGTGAAGGAGCTGAACGGAAAGTTGACAGTGAAAGAAGAACAGCTCCAGTTCCTCGTTCAAGTTGTCACTGACCACAGAAAGCAACACCCAGCTCCGAACAAATCAGCATTAGCGAGGACGCGAAAGAACTAATCACTGATCAGCGTATGAGCACCAATTATTCTGCTACTGTATATGTATTTTATTGATCAAAGTTTTGCTTTTGTTGCTTCTCCATTTTGTACCATTATTCGCCCAAATTATGTCTTCTATTTTGATTATATAATAAACTGTTTTGTATTCTTTGCGTTTTTAAGTGTCTTACTTTCGTTATTTCACCAAATTGCCTTGTTTTTTATTATCTGGTTCGGCCCAAGCTGTGAACACTGAACAGCTTGTGTTGAAGTCAACAAATGGGTCTTGTTTTCAGTGACGAGGGTGACCTTTAAATGATGACCAATCAGGACCAAATTTCTCTTCCGTATGTTTTACACCAAATGGAACAATTTTAGGGGGTGTCATAGGAAAATATCCATCGTTTAATTTTCCCCCTATTACCTAGTGACACCCTAATTATATATATATATATATATATATATATATATATATATATATATATATCTAATATATTATAATATATATATATATATAATATATATATCTATATATATATATAATATATATATATATATTATATATATATATATATATATTGGGTGGACAAAAAAAAGCGAGACCTCGAACTTCGGCTGTAAAATCCAAAGTGATGGTCAGATTTCAATATATATATATATATATATATATATATATATATATATATATATATATATAGATATATATGGGCCCTTGGCCATTTATATATATATATATATGGGCCCTTGGCCCATTTTAAGGTAAGAAATTCGGCCCGTGAGCTAAAAAGGTTGGGCACCACTGGACTAGACTCTTCCATAATTTTAGCATGATGTTTGCTTTTCTGCTGAAGAAACTCCTTCAGATATAATTCCCATTATTCTTCTAGCTGTTGTAATTTTGATGTTATAGTGCTCTCTAAATTCTGCTTCCGACATCATTACTTCAAGATCCCTGACTTGTGGACATAGGCAGATCCAGAAGGGGGGAACACGGGGCTTAATTGAAGGAACGTGGACACAAGCATTCAAACGTTTTACCTAATTTCGTTTAACCAGGATGTATGAGGCCTCCAAATTAAGCCCCGTTGCTTCAGTTTAACCCCCTGGCACCCCCCTCTGGATCCGCCTATGCTTGTGGGTTTGTGTTATCCGTTTGGCTTGCAGAGTTTTATACCCTTTATTCTGTAGCACCCTGTCATTACCATATCTTAGAAGTTGGAATTTTTCTTCGTTGAACGTCATATCGTTGTCTTCCTCCCACATGAATAATGTTTCAATGTCATTTGTAATTTTTCTATGTCACCTTCGTTTGATAGCTCTTTGCACATCTTTGTATCATCTGCGAAACATGAGACAATACTGTTATTAATATCTGCATCAATGTCTGGAATCATTATTATGAACAGCAAGGGAGCTAATATTGTATCTTGAGGGACAGAGCTCATGACTTCTGACATTTCAGATTTAACGCCATTTACTACCACTCTTTGGATACTTTGAGTCAGAAAATTAAATATCCACCTTCCCAGCTTTCCAGTAATTCCTGTACTCTTAAGTTTGTGAGCTATAATTCCATTATCACATTTATCGGAGGCTTTAGCAGAATCAGTATGCTGTATATATTAAATGTATGCTTTGTCTTCGACACAATTTTTTCCAGTATTTTCTCCTGGTGGTCTAATAGCTGTGATAGTAATGATCTTCCAGCCCTAAAGCCATGTTGGTTTGGGTTGAATAAGTTCTTTTCTTGAAGGTAGTAAGTAGTTTTGTCTCTAATTTTACGTTCAAAGCATTTTATAAGGTAGGAGGTGAGAGCTACTGGCCGATAGTTCTTAGGCATTGCTCTATTACCTCCTTTAAATGACGGGGCAGTGTTCGTTTTTTTAATGGAAGTGGAATTTGTCCTGTGACAAGTGATTTTCTCCATCGAAATTAAATAGGCTTGACAATACTCTCTTTACATTTCTTCAGAACCGTGGCATTCCACGTGTCTGCACCTGGTGCTGAATTTTCCCGTATTTGTAATAAAGCCTTCACTACGACTCCTTCCGAGAATTCTAAATCTATTAATAGGTTCGTGTCCGAACTTATTCCTGGCTGATTTGTATCTACAGTATGTCAAGAAATTCATCTAGATGTTCTGCTTTTTTCTCAGACTTACGAGTGCTAAACACAGAGTTAACCTGCTCCTCAAGCAGTTCGCTCATTTTCTCCGGGTCATTTGTGTATTTGTCCGCCCAATCTATCAACGGACCAATGCTCTCTTTACACTGCATTTTTCTTTTCGCAAACATGAAGTAGTATTTTGGGTTATTTTCTTTTCTGCTACCTTGTTTTCCTCTTCGTTTGTCTTATGTATAAACGTTTGTTATAGGTCCATTTCTATTTTACATAGTTTTTTCTCTAGTTCGAGTCTTCTTGCTTCAGTTCTGCATCTGTAGAGATTTTTTATGGTTTGTTTTCGTTCTCTAAATAATGTCCTGATTTTTCTCTCGAGCTTGCTAAGTTTTCTTTTTTGCTTGTTCGGAACATTGTTTCAGCAACATAGGTTTCGTTTCATTTTCTATTATAGATAGTAATTCTTCTGAAGTCTTCTCGTGAAGTAGCAATTCCCACTTTACTTTCTTTAAATCTTCACTTGCACTTTCCCAATCTACTTTCTTTGAATTTACAGTTAAACCTTCAAATATTCCTTCTGACTCTCTGGGACACGTTTTTGGACGTCTGGTTGCCAACTTTAATTGCATATCGATTCGGTTATGGTCAGAGAAATATATATCTATATATATGTATATATATATATGTGTGTGTGTGTGTGTGTGTGTGTAATGTTTCTAGAAAACAATATATATATATATATATATACACAAACTCAGAATGGTTCCCTGAGAACATTATATGTTAAACACAGACCGTGCATGGAACAAGGAACTCTTCTGGGAAAATTAAATCCACTATAGTCCGAATAAGTAATGGTAAATGACAAATACCATAGTTTTTTTCCTTTTTCATGATTTTAGCCCAACGTGGGCAACGGGTCTCTCGCAAAGAGATCCCATAAATATAGCTTCCCTCACCAGCTATCTGCAAAGCAGACAGGATCCAGCTTTGGGACGTGGATCTAGGTTTAAAGCAAACCTAGATCCCTACACTCAGAACCTCTATATAAGTAAAAGACTCGTTTGCATTCACGTCGTGTTGAATAAATCAAAGAAAAAGGGGGTAACTATTGTATTTTTAGCCAAAAAAACCAAAACTTAAACCTCAACCGGGACATTGAGCGTCCCTTTTCAAGGCACGAAACACGTCCGTTTAGTATACACAAACTCAGAATGGTTCCCTGAGAACATTATGTTAAACACAGACCGTGCATGGAACAAGGAACTCTTCTGGGAAAATAAATCCACTATAGTCCGAATAAGTAATGGTAAATGACAAATACCATAGTTTTTTTTCCTTTTTCATGATTTTAGCCCGACGTGGGCAACGGTCTCTCGCAAAGAGATCCCATAAATATAGCTTCCCTCACCAGCTATCTGCAAAGCAGACAGGATCCAGCTTTGGGACGTGGATCTAGGGTTTAAAAGCAAACCTAGATCCCTACACTCAGAACCTCTATATAAGTAAAAGACCTTGCATTCACGTCGTGTTGAATAAATCAAGAAAAGGGGTAACTATTGTATTTTTAGCCAAAAAACCAAACTTAAACCTCAACCGGGACATTGAGCGTCCACTTTTCAAGGCACGAAACACGTCCGTTTAGTATACACAAACTCAGAATGGTTCCCTGAGAACATTATATGTTAAACACAGACCGTGCATGGAACAAGGAACTCTTCTGGGAAAATTAAATCCACTATAGTCCGAATAAGTAATGGTAAATGACAAATACCATAGTTTTTTTCCTTTTTCATGATTTTAGCCCGACGTGGGCAACGGGTCTCTCGCAAAGAGATCCCATAAATATAGCTTCCCTCACCAGCTATCTGCAAAGCAGACAGGATCCAGCTTTGGGACTGTATACTAAACGGACGTGTTTCGTGCCTTGAAAAGTGGACGCTCAATGTCCCGGTTGAGGTTTAAGTTTTGTTTTTTTTGGCTAAAAATACAATAGTTACCCCTTTTTCTTTGATTTATTCAACACGACGTGAATGCAACGAGTCTTTTACTTATATAGAGGTTCTGAGTGTAGGGATCTAGGTTTGCTTTAAACCCTAGATCCACGTCCCAAAGCTGGATCCTGTCTGCTTTGCAGATAGCTGGTGAGGGAAGCTATATTTATGGGATCTCTTTGCGAGAGACCCGTTGCCCACGTCGGGCTAAAATCATGAAAAGGAAAAAAACTATGGTATTTGTCATTTACCATTACTTATTCGGACTATAGTGGATTTAATTTTCCCAGAAGAGTTCCTTGTTCCATGCACGGTCTGTGTTTAACATATATATATATATATAATATATATGAAAATTATTTCACGAAAGTAACACGTGAAAAATATTTATGATGAATAAAACCACGAAGGAAAGGAAACACAAAATGGTGCTCAAGCGCTTTCGTCTAATGACATCCTCAGGAACACTGAAGTACATAAAAGGGTGACAGCCTATATATAGGTTACAGAAAGAAAAAAAAAGAAAAATAAATAATATATACATACATATATATATATATATATATATATATATATATATATATCTATATATATATATATAAACCTTAACCTTACAACCTTACAACCTTACAAACCTTACAAAGGTTCCACGTGATGATTTCTCATTTCGCGAAGGTCAAGCGTGTCGCCCCTCCTCTCGAGTTGGCCTGGTGAAGTAGTGAGTTGGATTCTTGCGCTCTCCACCTCACATAGCCAGGTACGCCCGGCTCATCGGGGATTGTTCTGAGCCAGGCGTCAAGTCTTCTTTTGAAGATTTCCACTGCAACTCCCTTCGTGTTTCTTAGGTCTTTGGGCAGCTGATTAAATAGTTTTGGTCCTCACTACAAAACTATTTTCTTTCAGGGTTAAGGATGTTCCCTGTCTCGCCTTCAATTTGGGAATACGACACAGTCTGCCGTTTCTACCTTCCACCGTTGTTTGGGGAGTTATGGGATTCAGAGTAAGATTAGGGACTAGTTTCTCCATTATTTTCCAAGTGTAAATAATGGGTGTATCTCTCTCTTCTCCTTTCCAGTGAATATAGGTTTAGTTCTCGTAACCTTTCCCAGTAATTTAGTTCTTTGCACCCATTGATCTTGGCTGTGAAACTTCTTTGAATCCCCTCCAGCTGTCTACTGTCTTCTTTTTTATATGGGGATGTTAGGACCGAGCAGTATTCCAGTTTGGGTATTATCAGGGTTTTCAGTAGGGGGATCATTACATTCCTATCCCTTCGTTTAAAAGTTCTCAATATCAGACCCGTTATTCTCTTTGCTCTGTTTACTGCTATCTTATTTTGTGTTTCAAATTTCGCATCATCTGTCATTACAACCCCTAAATCTTTTGCTCTGGAATTTCTCTGGACTTCCTGTCCATTTGGGGTATAATATTCCATGGACTTTAGGTCTTCTCTTTTTCCGTACCGTAATAGCTGAAATTTCTCGGTGTTAAACTTCATATTGTTGTCTTCCGTCCACTTGTAAATTTTGTTTATGTCGGTTTGTAAGGAAAAAATATCGATTTTTAGCACAAGATCAAATGAATTATAAAAATACAAATTTATACTGGAAATCTGCCCGGGTTTTAACACTCTGCCTTTTTTGGTTAAGTTTCGATGTATATAAAAATAAAATGAAAATTAAAAGTTAATAAAGTACCATACAAGTTTACCAAAGATTTAGCGTTCTACCCTTCTTATCTAAATCTGTTTTGAAGGAATTCAAAACAACAGGATCGAGTTGAAAAAGACCTTTGCTTATGTTGAAGTTATTTGAAAGTTGGATAATGGCAGACTCAAGAATATTTCTATTAACAATGTTGCTAGAGTGGAATAAAACTGAAGCATTATTCCAATCAATACAGTGGGATAACTCTGACAAATGGACAAAAAGGGCAGTGGACAACTGTCCTGTTCTAACGGAATATTGATGCTGTTTTATACGTGTGTGCAATTCTCGGAACTATCTCTGATTCACATGTAAAAAATTCCATGGATCTTACTGAAAAATTGAATAATGCACGTACTGAAACTAACGATAGATTGATCAGTTTTGACGTTTGTTCATTGTTTACAAAAGTGCCGATTGACGATATGCTTGACTTTCTCTCCCAAGAATTACATAAGTATGACCTGCCACTACCTTCACACATTGTTTTGGATCTTATTAAGCTTTGCATCAAAGACTGTAAATTCACTTTCAATAACGAGTATTATCAACAAGTTTTTGGGATGGCCATGGGCAACCCTTTATCGCCCCTCCTCTCCAATATTTATATGGAGTTTTTCGAAATTACTTACATTCCGAGAATCCTGGGGGTTGGCATCCCTTGGTTGCGGTACGTCGACGATATTTTGTATATCTGGCCCATGAATCGTGACCTGGATAACTTCCTCCTTCAGTTAAATGATCAAGTCCCCTCCATTAAGTTTACTTTAGAAGTGGAACAAGACAATTCAATCCCATTTTTGGATGTGCGTGTACATAGGGAAAGCCCAGGTTTTAAGTTTAGTATCTATCGGAAAACAACAAACAATTTGTCCTACGTACACTTTTACTCTGGACATGACACCCCCACTAAGAAGGCCATTTTTTCATCAATGTTTCTCCGCGCCCTTAGGATCGCCAGTCCGGAATACATCGATGCCGAATTGGAAAAATCAACGGTATTGGAAGTGTTCTGTGTTATCCATCTGCGTTTATGGAATCTTGTCTCAACAAGGCAAAACGAACTTTCTATCGTGTCAATAATAACACTCGTACTTTGTCAAAAAATATTTTAGTACTTCCATTTTTCCCGGGCTTTTTAGGCATTGCTAATGTACTTAAACTTTTGGATATTAATGTAGTATTTTCATATAACAATATTGTGAAAAATATCAGTAAAAAATAGCCCTACCAATAATTCAGGCATTATCTATAAAATTGGGTGTAAACAATGTGATTCCTTTTACATAGGTCAGACGGGAAAGGATTTGCACACACGTATAAAACAGCATCAATATTCCGTTAGAACAGGACAGTTGTCCAGTGCCCTTTTTGTCCATTTGTCAGAGTTATCCCACTGTATTGATTGGAATAATGCTTCAGTTTTATTCCACTCTAGCAACATTGTTAATAGAAATATTCTTGAGTCTGCCATTATCCAACTTTCAAATAACTTCAACATAAGCAAAGGTCTTTTTCAACTCGATCCTGTTGTTTTGAATTCCTTCAAAACAGATTTAGATAAGAAGGGTAGAACGCTAAATCTTTGGTAAACTTGTATGCTACTTTATTAACTTTTAATTTTCATTTTATTTTTATATACATCGAAACTTAACCAAAAAGGCAGAGTGTTAAAACCCGGGCAGATTTCCAGTATAAATTTGTATTTTTATAATTCATTTGATCTTGTGCTAAAAATCGATATTTTTTCCTTACAAATCTGTATGCCTCTCTGATAATCCTTTAATTTTTAATTTTTATTTTTACTTCTCCGTTTATTGCATATATATATATATATATATAGATATGTATATATATATATATTACATATATGTATATATATATTATTTCTTTTTCTTTTTTTTTTCTTTCTGTAACCTATATATAGGCTGTCATCCTTTTATGTACTTCAGTGTTCCTGAGGATGTCATTAGACAAAAGCGCTTGAGCACCATTTTGTGTTTCCTTTCCTTCGTGGTTTTATTCATCATAAATATTTTTCACGTGTTACTTTCGTGAAATAATTTTCATATATATATATATATATATATGCATATGTATTCATACATATACAACGGCGTTCTCCTGTTTTATGAATATTAATAGATTCTTTAATAGAGATATAGCTGAAATAACTGAAGTTTTCTGTTCGGGGATTAAAAAATTCCCAACTGCTTTGTTCCATTTTAACTAATTCAAACTTCGAAAGTGTCGGGAAAAACTTCGTTTTGTGTCAATTGTTTGAAATGTGAAGTTGTGATTGTTTATACTTGAAACTAATATTCACAAATATGGTCTGAATTCAACTGTTCTATAAGTGTTGGTGTGTGTGTATATATATATATTATATATATATATAATTCATACACACATATATATAATTCATATAAGCTTTAATTTTATGCGCCTCAGGGGTGTAGTGGTTCGCGTCGCTGACTACGAATCCATCGGCCCCGGGATCGAGACCTGGTGACGGTAGGCGGCGCATCAAAACTCAGCTATTCATCCTTTCACACAATAAAAAAATTGGTTGGTAGATAAATGTTTGCCTAGTTGGTTAGCCTAGTGGTTAAGACGCTGATCTGCTGGTGGGGCGTGGTTCAGATTCCACGTTGAACTGTAGGTCTAAAGTGGAGTAACAAGCTTGACCTTCGTCACAATAAACAATTCGGGAGGAAGCAAAAACCAAGGTTAACCAAGGTTAGATATATATAACCAAAACCTTAAATTAATAAAAAGCAAGGTACATAAAACCAAGGTGTGTGTGTGTGTGAATATATATATATACATTTAACTGCAATGACCACGCAGTATATTAATGTATAGAAACGACGTAAGTATAGAGGAGCGTTCTGCACACGAGGAAGAGAAATAACGAACAAATGAAAAATGAGGTGAACCGCCCGAGAATCGAACCCAGGATCTTCCGATTGCCGGTCAGATGCGCTATCCATTACACCACGGGCCTCGATCAGTCATAAGTCGAAATTCTCCTACATAGGGCAGAAACCAATGCCGTGAGAGGGCACCCTCGCAAATCGTGAATATGTACATTTAACTGCAATGACGACCTAATTTTCATTTGTTCGTTATTTCTCTTCCTCGTGTGCAGAACGCTCCTCTATACTTACGTCGTTTCTATACATTAATATACTGCGTGGTCATTGCAGTTAAATGTACATATTCACGATTTGCGAGGGTGCCCTCTCAGGGCATTGGTTTCTGCCCTATGTAGGAGAATTTCGACTTATGACTGATCGAGGCCCGTGGTGTAATGGATAGCGCATCTGACCGGCAATCGGAAGATCCTGGGTTCGATTCCCGGGCGGTTCACCTCATTTTTCATTTGCTCATTATTTCTCTTCCTCGTGTGCAGAACGCTCCTCTATACTAACGTCGTTTCTATACATTAATATACTGCGTGGTCATTGCAGTTAAATGTACATATTCACGATTTGCGAGGGTGCCCTCTCAGGGCATTGGTTTCTGCCCTATGTAGGAGAATTTCGACTTATGACTGATCGAGGCCCGTGGTGTAATGGATAGCGCATTTGACCAGCAATCGGAAGATCCTGGGTTCGATTCCCGGGCGGTTCACCTCATTTTTCATTTGTTCGTTATTTCTCTTCCTCGTGTGCAGAACGCTCCTCTATACTTACGTCGTTTCTATACATTAATATACTGCGTGGTCATTGCAGTTAAATGTACATATTCACGATTTGCGAGGGTGCCCTCTCAGGGCATTGGTTTCTGCCCTATGGAGGAGAATTTCGACTTATGACTGATCGAGGCCCGTGGTGTAATGGATAGCGCATCTGACCGGCAATCGGAAGATCCTGGGTTCGATTCCCGGGCGGTTCACCTCATTTTTCATTTGTTCATTATTTCTCTTCCTCGTGTGCAGAACGCTCCTCTATACTAACGTCGTTTCTATACATTAATATACTGCGTGGTCATTGCAGTTAAATGTACATATTCACGATTTGCGAGGGTGCCCTCTCAGGGCATTGGTTTCTGCCCTATGTAGGAGAATTTCGACTTATGACTGATCGAGGCCCGTGGTGTAATGGATAGCGCATCTGACCGGCAATCGGAAGATCCTGGGTTCGATTCCCGGGCGGTTCACCTCATTTTTCATTTGTTCATTATTTCTCTTCCTCGTGTGCAGAACGCTCCTCTATACTAACGTCGTTTCTATACATTAATATACTGCGTGGTCATTGCAGTTAAATGTACATATTCACATATTCACGATTTGCGAGGGTGCCCTCTCAGGGCATTGGTTTCTGCCCTATGTAGGAGAATTTCGACTTATGACTGATCGAGGCCCGTGGTGTAATGGATAGCGCATCTGACCGGCAATCGGAAGATCCTGGGTTCGATTCCCGGGCGGTTCACCTCATTTTTCATTTGTTCATTATTTCTCTTCCTCGTGTGCAGAACGCTCCTCTATACTAACGTCGTTTCTATACATTAATATACTGCGTGGTCATTGCAGTTAAATGTACATATTCAACATATTCACGATTTGCGAGGGTGCCCTCTCAGGGCATTGGTTTCTGCCCTATGTAGGAGAATTTCGACTTATGACTGATCGAGGCCCGTGGTGTAATAGATAGCGCATCTGACCGGCAATCGGAAGATCCTGGGTTCGATTCCCGGGCGGTTCACCTCATTTTTCATTTGTTCGTTATTTCTCTTCCTCGTGTGCAGAACGCACCTCTATACTTACGTCGTTTCTATACATATATATATATATATATATATATATATATATATGAAAAATTATTGCACGAAAGTAACACGTGAAAAATATTTATGATGAATAAAACCACGAAGGAAAGGAAACACAGAGTGGTGCTCAAGCGCTTTTGTCTAATGACATCGTCAGGAACACTGAAGTGAATAAAGAGCTCAAGACTTTTTATAGGTTACAAAAAAATATATATATATATATGGGAGGAGCATACAAATTTGTAAGGAAAACTACCAATTTTAGCACTTTGCCCGAATTCAACACAAGATCAAATGGATTGTTTACAACCAACTTTATAGATAATGCCGAATGATATATAGGTCACAAAAAAATAAATAAAAAGTAAAAGTAAATTGAAAAATAAAAATTGTAAGAGGAGCATACAAATTTATACGGGAAAATTACCAAAGGTTTAGCACTGCCCTTCTTGTTTAAATCCGTTCTGAACGAATTCAAAACAACGAGATCGAGTTGAAAAAGACCTTTGCTCATGTTAAAGTTATTTGTAAGTTGAATAATAGCAGACTCAAGAATATTTCTATTAACAATGTTGCTAGAGTGAAACAAAACTGAAGCATTATTCCAATCAATGCAATGGGATAACTCTGACAAATGGACAAAAAGGGCACTGGACGACTGTCCCGTTCTAACGGAATATTCATGCTGTATTACACGCGTTTGCAAATCCTTTCCCGTCTGACCAATGTAAAAGGAATCACATTGTTTCCAACCAATTTTATAGACAATGCCTAAATTATTGGTAGGGCTATTTTTTACTATGATATTTTTCACAATATTGTTATATGAAAATACTACATTAATATCCAAAAGTTTAAGTACATTAGCAATGCCTAAAAGGCCTTGGAAAAATGGAAGTACTAAAATATTATTTGAAAAAGTGCGTGTTATTATTCACACGATAGAAGGTTTGTTTTGCCTTGTTAAGACAAGATTCCATAAACGCAGGTGGGTAGCACAGATCACTTCCAATACCATTGATTTTTTCCAATTCGGCATCGATGTATTCCGGACTGGCGATCCTAAGAGCGCGGAGAAACATTGAAGAAAATATGACCTTCTTAATGAGGGTGTCATGTCCAGAGTAAAAGTCCACTTCACCTTTTCTTCCCTACCTTTACGGTCTTATTAAAACCCACAAACCTGGCAACCCTATGCGCCCTATTATTAACTCGGTGGGCTCTATTACCTATAAACTCTCCAAATGGCTTGTAAAAGTCTTGTCCCCCATTCTCGGAACTATCTCTGATTCACATGTAAAAAATTCAATGGATCTTACTGAAAAATTGAATAATGTACCCACTGAAACCAACGATAGATTGATCAGTTTTGATGTTTGTTCATTGTTTACAAAAGTGCCGATTGACGACATGCTTGACTTTCTCTCCCGAGAATTACATAAGTACGACCTGCCACTACCTGCACACATCGTTTTGGAACTTATTAAGCTTTGCATCAAAGAGTGTAAATTCACTTTCAATAGCGAGTATTATCAATAGGTTTTTGGGATGGCCATGGGCAACCCCTTGTCGCCCCTCCTCTCCAATATTTATATGGAGTTTTTCGAAATTACTTATATTCCGAGAATCCTGGGGGTTGGCATCCCATGGTTGCGGTACGTCGACGATATTTTGTGTATCTGGCCCATGAATCGTGACCTGGATGACTTCCTCCTTCAGTTAAATGATCAAGTCCCCTCCATTAAGTTTACTTTAGAAGTGGAACAAGACAACTCAATCCCGTTTTTGCATGTGCGTGTACATAGGGAAAGCCCAGGTTTTAAGTTTAGTATCTATCGGAAAAAGCAAACAATTTGTCCTACGTACACTTTTACTCTGGACATGACACCCCCATTAAGAAGGCCATATTTTCTTCAATGTTTCTCCGCGCTCTTAGGATCGCCAGTCCGGAATACATCGATGCCGAATTGGAAAAAATCAACGGTATTGGAAGTGATCTGTGCTACCCACCTGCGTTTATGGAATCTTGTCTTAACAAGGCAAAACGAACCTTCTATCGTCACTTTGTCAAAGAATATTTTAGTACTTCCATTTTTCCCGGGCTTTTTAGGCATTGCTAATGTACTTAAACTTTTGGATATTAATGTAGTATTTTCATATAACAATATTGTGAAAAATATCATAGTAAAAAAATAGCCCTACCAATAATTCAGGAATTATCTATAAAATTGGTCGTAAACAATGTGATTCCTTTTACATTGGTCATACGGGAAGGGATTTGCACACGCGTGTAAAACAGCATCAATATTCCGTTAGAACGGGACAGTGGTCCAGTGCCCTTTTTGTCCATTTGTCAGAGTTATCCCATTGTATTGATTGGAATAATGCTTCAGTTTTGTTTCACTCTAGCAACATTGTTAATAGAAATATTCTTGAGTCTGCTATTATTTAACTTACAAATAACTTTAACATGAGCAAAGGTCTTTTTCAACTCGATCCCGTTGTTTTGAATTCGTTCAGAACGGATTTAGACAAGAAGGGCAGAGTGCTAAACCTTTGGTAAATTTCCCTTATAAATTTGTATGCTCCTTTTACAATTTTTATTTTTCAATTTATTTTTATTTTTTTTTTTTTGGGGTGACCTATATATCATTCAGGCGTTTTCTATAAAATTGGTTGTAAACAATCCATTTGAGCTTGTGTTGAATTCGGGCAAAGTGCTAAAATTGGTAGTTTTCCTTACAAATTTGTATGTTCCTCCCACAATATTTATTTCTATATTTACTATATATATATATTTTTTTTTTTGTAACCTATATATAGTCTTGAACTCTTTATTTACTTCAGTGTTCCTGAGGATGTCATTAGACGAAAGCGTTTGAGCACCACTCTGTGTTTCCTTTCCTTCGTGGTTTTATTCATCATATATATATATATATATATTATATATATATATTATATATATACGAGTGTGTGTGTGTATATATAATACTATATGTGTTTGCATGTGTATGTGTGTGTGTGTGTGCATAATAGTTATAAAAATATTGTTGCATATACTGTACATGTAGACGTTTGGGGATATTTTGTCATATTATTCAGGGCTATACGAGGTTTACTCATCATATATATTAATACTATTATCTGTGCTATTGACTGAGCATTGTGTTATTTAAATTAATTATTGTATTAGTGTTACATTACGATGTACGCATGAAGATGGCACTTTCGTTTCGGTTTAGTATGATGGTGCCACGCCCACATTTGCCATATGCGGAGTGCCAGAATATTAAGTACTTCATTAAATTGCATCTTATTATATTTTTATTCACGAGTGGCGGAACACTTTTCCTATTAAATAACGAAGGCTTACAATAGCTTCGGACTTGGCCTGGGTCCGTACATGGAACTGCAGGAGGTACGTGTAGGTGTGTGGAATGTAAGGGGAAAATGGTGAGCAAAGGAGAGAAGAACTGGTGCAGGTATTCAAAGGTGAAAGGTTTCATGTCATGGGATTATGTGAAACTAAGATGAAAGGAGGTGGAGAGTGTGAATAAGGGTGGCTTGTTAAGTGTGTGAAGGCGGGTGTGAAAGAGAAGGCGAGAGGTAAAGAAGGTGTGAGCCTGTTGATGAGTGATGTATGGTATAAAGCGATGAGAGATTTATCGAGCGTCATTTCCCAGAGTGTGTGTGTGTGTGTGTGTGTGTGTGTGTGTGTGTGTGTGTGTGTGTGTGAAATTTAAGTTTGCGAGAATGAAAGTGGCAGTAGTAGTTGGGTATGCACCGTGTGATCACAAATGTGAGTATGAGAAAGGAAGCTTCTGGAGAGAGCTTGATAGTATGGTCGGAAGGGTGCCTGAATGTTACAGAATGTTTGTGATAGGAGACATGAATGGGAAACTTGATATGGGTCCAGAGGATGAGGTGTTGGGGAAGCATGGTGTACCAGGAGTAATTGATAATGGGTATGCAGTGAGAGAAAGCTGTGTGTAACAAATACCCCTTTTGAACATAAGGAAGTACATAAGTATACCTGGTAGAGAACAAATAGTATACATGGTGAGAGAAGTATCATTGGTTATGTGCTCGTGAGAAGAAGTATGCTGAAAGATGTATGTGCAATGTGAGGTATGAGAGGGGGTCTCTCTGACCATATGATAGTCCGATGTAAAGTGAGATTGTGTGGAGAGTGGAAGAGAGTAAATGGAAGAAAGGTGGGTCACGAAAGAAGTAAAGTGGAAAGGTTAATGGTGAGAGAGGTAGCGGATGAGTGTAAAAGATGCAGATTAAATGGATATGAATGAGATGTGGAATGTGTATCAGGAATGTCTGATTAGGAATGCAAAGAGTGTATGTGGGATTGCTAAGACAGGCGCGAAGAAGAGTGCAAAAATATGGAGGGATGCCGATGTTGCGTCAGTAGTTAAGGATAAAAGAGGAAATGGATGTTGTGTGCGCAAGGAAGTTGTGATAGAGAAGAAAGTCGAAGAGGAAACAGGGAGCAAGTAATAAGTTTGGAAGGAAGATGAATGAAAATTAGGTACAGAATAGAAAGTTGTTATGGGAGTAAGTGCGGAAGTGCAAAAATGAAAGTGAGAAAGAAAGTTTGAGAGTAAGGAATGAAAAGAGAAGAATGCTCACAACGGATGTAGATCTACGGAATAGATAGAAGAAATGTTTCGAGGGTTTGATGGATGGAAGAGATGAGAGGAGTCAAATGTAAATATGATAGAATTTGGTGGTGAGAGGAGTGTATGGACAAACGGGCGTGTGCTTGAAGACTGGAAGAAAGCAATACTTGTTCCATTGTACAAAATGAATGGTGAAAGGAGTGAATGTAACAACTATAGAGGTATAAGTCTAATGAGTGTATTGGGAAAAGTGTATGGTAGGATAGTGATAGAACGAGTTCGTGGTATTAGAGAATGCTTGGTGAGCGATGAGCAAGGAGGGTTCTGAGGTGGAAGAAGCTGTATGGATCAACTGTTCGCAGTGAGACAAGTGAATGAGAAAGCATGCGAAAGGGATTATAAGGTATACATGGCTTTCATGGATCTTGAAAAAACGTATGACGGAGTAAGTAGAGAAGCTCTGTGGTAGATCTTGAGTATATACGGGGTTGGTGGTAAATTCATGAATGCGGTGAAAAGTTTCTATGGTGGAAGTAGTGCAATTGTAGAAATGGGTTAATGGTTTGATACAGTTGTTGGTGTGCGTCAAGGATATGTGATGTCTTCGTGTCTGTTCAGTCTCTTTATGGATGAGTGATGAAAGAGATGAAAGTGCGAATTCTAGAAAGAGAAATAAATCTGGTGTGTGATGGAAATAGGTGGGACCTGTCGAATCTGTTGTATGCGGATGATGCTCGAGGGGTGACCTCAGCATTTAACCCCATTTTTATCTGATTTTCTGATTCGAACCAGTATTGACTGGAAGACTAGAATAGAATAATATCAGCCACGAATTACTGTGACTCACTATTAGAGTTATTTCATTGTCTTACTGTTTACAGTTCAATGAGTATCTAAAACTTCTGTCATTTGGTTTGCCAAATATTGTATGAAATAAACAGTAACATTAAATGTTAATTAAACTGCATTCGAACAAGATGCCAATCGATGCCTTAGTGGTCTTGTTACCTTCGTGACTTTGTAACCTTGTCCTTTACCTATAGACCTAAAAGTTGTTGAATGACCAGAATATGACAAAGGAAACATAAGACATAAATTTCATGATCCTACCTTTTTACCTTACTAGGTAAAATTTTGGGGAGTAACGCATTTACTGACCTTGATCTATGACCTTTTTACAAGCCTTTAAGCTAGTTTCCAGATTCTGACCTTGCGAACTTTGTACCAAGTTTGATGATCCTAGGTGTAACCGTTATTTACTTATCTTAACGATATACATACCCACCCACATACCAACCGCAATGAATGCCCTATGGGCAGTGTTGGGCACTAAAGCGTTAATCCGATAACAGTTAATTAACGAAGTTAACTTTTTTTAACGGACTATTAACAGAAGTTAATTTCCATTTATCGTTATCGGACCAGTTAACTTCCGATAACTCGATATTTAGTCTGTTAAAGTCCGTTAACACGTTAACTGCGAGGAGTCATTCACGGAAGATCACCTCTCCGCGAATGAATTCAAACCGCCATAACTTCAGTCTGCTTCCAGATCTCGCAAGGGGAGGTTGGGGAGGCCCAAGAGGTCAAGACTGGCAGTTGGGCCTAACTTTGAGAAGTTGGTCTTTCTGAAGGGCAACCAGCACATTGTGTCATAGTCTTTAATAAATGTGCCTAAAATTTAATTTTACTTTTCAATTCCCGCCATAATAATTCTCTGGTAAATTAAAATTTAGTTAATGGTTAGTGGTTACAAGGGTTTCAAAACATGTAATCAGTACATTTTTTATTAAAAATAAAAAAAAAAAGTTATTAAGCAAAAAAGTTGCAAAACTTGATAAAAATACAGTTAAATACCTATTTATTGTTGGATTTTGCATAAATAAACATTTTCTATGGGTTTTAAAGCTTTTTTCCTTGATTTTTTTAAATGTTAGTAAAGAAATAGTTATCGTTAACGGATTATCGTTAACTTCCGTTAACTTTGTGGTAAAATTATCGGATTATCGTTATCGGAGTTAAAAATTGGGGTTAACGGATTATCGTTGTCGAAGTTAACTTTTTGGTTAACGGTGCCCACCTTTCTCGACAATTAAATGATATCTATATAAACATGTAGAAACATTTATAGAAACGAGGCATTGTAGTACAATTTATATTGTTATTTCTGGTGGACCTTAAGGTACCATCTGTCGTTAAAAGGTTAAACAATTATTATAATAATTTTAAAATTTTAATGTTTTAACTGAACCAAAATTTTAAGTTTAAGGTTTTTAAAAAATTAACTTCCATAAATTTTATAATGAAACAAAATCCTTTATTTTTTTGCAGGAAAAAGGGGCCAAGAACGAATGCCCACAAAGGGATCGACTCCAGGTTCAATTCATACATTAAAGGCTAGAAGTACCCATTATTCAGACATTGCTATTGTATTAGGAAATCTTACCGGTAACACGTAAGTAACAAAGATACGTTTACTGAACGTTCATAAACGTTTACTGAAACGTTTGTACACGTTCTAAAACGTTTGTAATGACAATAGTTAGGAATTGTGGTTCATTGTGTGTGCGTATATAGCCTTAGTGAATAGTAACTAAATAACATCTGAAAATGTTTGTCACTTTTACAGAAATCTCTGCCTACGGAGGCGAGGATTGTACGTCTATTGTGTATTCAGATCTGTACGCAGAAGATAGCTTCCCATCCAACTACTATCCAGATGCAGTGTTGCTTAATTTCGCTGATCTTACGGGAAGCGGTGTTGCCACGTCACCACGACATAGTCCTTCTACACCTTAAATCCAGTGCTCTTTGGTAAGAATATATGAGTATATACGAGGAAAAAGTGGTCAAGCGACAAAATGACTTACTGCCTATATGTGGAATATTTCTTTATATCACATTAATCTAGACAGTATAAGCTAAAATCTTATAAAAAATGAACAAAATACCTTCAAAAGTTCAACAGTTATGTTACTTTCAAATTGGTAAAAATTTATACAAACTGCGTTTTCTGGCGCTTTTTAATTTTGTCGCTTAGACACTTCTTCCTAGGATGGTCTTATATGTACGATGGGTATTTTCACTTTAACTTCTGCTGCTACTAAATCTCAGTGCAGTGAATCCGAATCCAAAAGTATATTTGACTCATCAAAACTGGGTTGAGTGTTCTCATCATGAACAATTCTTTAAACGAGGAAGGAAAGAAGAACACTTCACATTTCTTTACTCACCACAGTAATCACATTCTGACATTTTTACTTAAAGCTGTTAGATCGAAGTCTGTATGATATATATATATATATATTATATGATACACACAGACAGTGCATGGAACAAGGAACTCTTCTTGGATAATTAAATCCACTATAGTCCGAATAAGTAATGGTAAATGACAAATACCATAGTTTTTCTTTTTCGTGATGCTAGCCCGACGTGGGCAACGGGTCACTCGCAAAGAGGTCCCATAAATATAGCTTCCCTCACCAGCTATCTGCAAAGCAGACAGGATCCAGCTTTGGGACATGGATCTAGGGTTTAAAGCAGCCTAGCCCTGCTACATTTAGAACCTCAATATAAGCAAATGACTCGCTGCCTTCACGTCAGAGTTCCATGCACTGTCTGTGTGTATCATAAAAAAACTCAGGGGACTATTCTGAGTTCATTCCCATCTTGAAACGGACATGTTATGTGCCTTGAAAAGTGGACGCTCAATTCTGCCAGTTGAGGTTTAAGTTTTGGTTTTGGCTAAAATATAATAGTTACCCCTTTTTCTTTGATGTATTAAATCTGACGTGAAGGCAGCGAGTCTTTTGCTTATATTGAGGTTCTAAATGTAGCAGGGCTAGGCTGCTTTAAACCCTAGATCCATGTCCCAAAGCTGGATCCTGTCTGCTTTGCAGATAGCTGGTGAGGGAAGCTATATTTATGGGACCTCTTTGCGAGTGACCCGTTGCCCACGTCGGGCTAGCATCATGAAAAAGAAAAACTATGGTATTTGTCATTTACCATTACTTATTCGGACTATAGTGGATTTAATTATCCAGAAGAGTTCCTTGTTCCATGCACTGTCTGTGTGTATCATAAAAAAACTCAGGGGACTATTCTGAGTTCATTCCCATATATATATATATATATATATATATATATATATATATATATATATGCGCCTCAGTGGTGTAGTGGTTAGCGTCGCAGACTACGAATCCATCGGCCTGGGGATCAAGACCCGGTGACGGCAGGCGGCACGCAGCAAAACCCAGTGTTCATCCTTCCCCACAAAAAGGAAATGGTTGGTAGATAAATGGGTACCCTGGGTAGCCTAATGGTTAAAACGGTGGCATGCTGGTGGGGCGTGGTTGGGATTCCACGTTAAACTTTAGGTGGAGTGAAAAGCTTGATCTTCGTCAGAATGAACAATTCGGACGGAAGAAAACCAAAGGTATCATATATATATGATACTAACATGAGCAGTATGACTCTAATATGACATGACAATTTTTAGACGGCAATTTTAGACCCCATGTTGTCGTCATGTGGTTTAGAGGCTCACGAGCGTCCGTAACTCAATGGATGTGGACATTTCCCTATAAGCGAAGTGAAGACAATTAATTTATTGGGGTTGTTTAACCTCCTTCGCAACATCTAAGGTCATATGACGGAGGGGACCTACAGCTTTACGTGGGATACGGGTCGCTACATAATCTGGGCGCGGAGGACGGTCTCCCATCCAACTACTACCTAGACCCAATGTCGCTTAACTTCGCTGATCCCCGGGAAGCGGTGTTACGACATTGGCCACGACGTAGCCCATGAAGACACAAAGATCAGTGGTTCGAACCCCGATGGTGCTGGCAATAATAATACAGGAGTTATAATAATTGCCCTCATTAGTTGGCCTGAGCGTTGTGCCAGTTTATGAGTCTATAAAATGATGTCAGTGATAATATCATAAACAAAAACGCAAGAAAACGGTTAGCTAAACAAAAAAAAAGTCGCTCTATACCGTTATATATAACTTTAAAAACGTTCTAAAAGATGTTTCATAAAAATAGTCTTAAGTTCATAATTTTAGAATTCATGTTTTTTCATAAAGAATGAAATGGAAGGTGATTTTTATGAAATTTTCCTTCGCGAAATTTTAAAATTTCGAAATCTCAAAGAATTTTTTTTTTTAAAAGATTTTTGTTCACATTAAATGTTTTACCATTACCTCTTTAGCAATATTTGCTGTAAAGAAACATTTGTTAATAGTGTATAAAAAAGAAGAGTAAAATATTAACTGTATGATAGAACTGTCCGCTTTTTTCTCTTATTCTTTAGAATTTCAAATATTACTTTAAATATTCAGTAAATGCAACTATCATGCACTCACGCACATACAAACACCCGTGTGTGTGTGTGTGTGTGTGTTCGAAACTTGACTGAGTTTTAGTATGCGGGTGTGTGGTGTGGAGGTTGGGGGGGGGGGTATACGGCATGTGTGTAGTATGAACTCTTTTCAGAGAGATAATTTAAAAGGAAAAAACAGGTATTCTTCTAAAGAATCGTATTTTATAAAGTGAAAATCCATAAATGAAATTCAAAACCTTTAAAAAGGAAACGTTTCGCAAAATGGAAGAAAAATTTCAATTAAAATAAAAAATGCGTCTTACCTATGACGGTCAGCTGGACGTCTTTGTGCTCCGTGTGAAATGCAGGGGCCTCCTCAGATATTTCGCACCGTAGGAGGCCTGTGGCTGCTAGAGTGACGTTTCGAATGCTTACTCTTCCCTCTTCAGAACCTTTTTCATCGATTTGGAACGCCTTGTCTATGGAAAATATTTGGATTTTCGGACGAGCCGCCGGAGTCCACCTATAGAACTCGTGAAGGCCCAAGTACCACTTTAAGCTGTACACCGAGTCCCCTTCTGACACCCACTGGCACTCCAGAGTGCCGCTGTCCCCGACTATCATCGGAGTTGGCACCGTTACTTTGGTAATCTTAAGGGAGTGACACAAACTGGCTGTAAAAGAAAATGAAAATCTTGTTGCAACGGAAACAGAACGAAAGAAATCTACTTCTATTTTCAATGTTAAATTTTTTGTCGGATTTTAGTTCCGTTATATGATAAAATAAGACGTTCTTTTCCCTCTTCATTACCCCCACCCTACAAACCTTCCTCACTCACCCTCCCCAGCCCTTCCTTTTCAAATTTCTCAACTCTGACCCTCACCCCGTCTCCCATCACGCGAAAAATAAATACATAAATAAATAAATTAAAATCTTTCCCTGACAATTTTTTAAAACTTCAAAATTCCCCCCCCCCCTTCTCACACACACCCACCCCACCAAAAAAAGGTTTTAAAGCATTTATCATAAAAATTCAGTGCAAAGAACTGAAAAATTAAAACAAAAGTACAGAGCAAATGTTTCCCAAAACAAGAAAAAAACAAATAATATAAGCAAAACAAAGAAAAAGAGAAAAAAAAGAGAGAGAGAGAGAGAGAGAGAGAGAGAGATAGAGAGAGAGTGAGAGAGAAAAAATTCCTCGTCGGAGCAAAGAGAACATGAGGGTGATTCCCGCCTAACAGACTATCCAAGAGCAGATTAGAGCGAATTCACTTTCACGACATGTAAATGCAGACAAAGTCTTGAAATGAAAAGGCCATTCGAGCAGCTACAAAACGACATTATGGCCAAGATCTTCTTTTGGGTTTGTGTATTCACGCTCATTTGAAAGCATCATGGAAGGCTCGGAACATTTGCACATACTTCTCCCTATTTGTCGTTATACACGCGTGTCATATGACAACAATACGCACCACCGGTAATGGACGGCTACAAAAGCTTGATGAGAGCCAGGGCCATATTCAGGTGAAGGGGAGACTTAGGTGTCATCATAGGTAATATTAAACGGGACCAGATTTTAGCGACTAATGGAATCTCGGAGATATATGGAGCATTTCTCCACTTTTTAATTTCAGTTGTGGCGTTTTTTGTAAAGTGGTATGAATGTAATGGAAGATACGTTAAAATTAGGTATTACTACAAACATTTTATGAAGTTAAAGGATGAGAAATAGAAAAAAAATCACACACACACACCACACACAATATATATATATATATATATATATATATATATATATATATATATATATAATAATATCAAATGGAGGGAAATCTTGCTTGCATTCACTACCTCATCACAAAGACACGTCAACGATGGTGTAATTTTTCACACTTTTCTTCGCCATTTTTCTTATTACTTTCGTCACTCTTTTTCACCTTTCCACCTTTAGATCTTTCTTTAAATAAATTATTGTCTTAAGAGATGAGTCACAAAGACAAGAGGAAAAGATTTGATGATTTCAGGCGACACAATCAAGAAAATAATTCAGGCCAGAAAGATCTTGACTTTGTTTTCCGCCAATCTTTGTAATGGCTTTGAGAGGGTCAAAGAGGGAACTTGATTGAGAGAGAGAGAGAGAGAGAGTTAGAAAGACAGAAAGAAATAGAGAGACAGACAGAAAAGGTAGAAAAATGAATAGGGACAAACAAACAGAGTAGACAAACAAGAAAGAACAAACAAAGATAGCAAGACAGACAGAATGGACAGACAGAGTTAAACGGAGAGACAGAGTAGATATTTAGAAAGACAGATAGAAATAAACAGAGAGACAAATAGTTGCAGACAGACAGACAGAGAGACAGACAGACAGGGATCAATAAACAGAAAAAGAACAGCCATTCCTAAAATGAATGTATTCTTCATCCTTTAAATTCACTTTCTTCCGCACGTCATTTAAGTTACAAAAAACATAAAAAAAGCCAATAAAATCTTTAGTAATACCGCAAATACGGATGAAAATAGATGAAAATGGATCAGATGTAGATAAAAATGGATCAAAAATTGATCAAAATGGATAAAACAGGGGTCATCCTTGAAATATTTTTAAAAGTTAATCAGTTTTTAAAGTTAAATTTCATCAAATCAGTTGTCAATATATATATATATATATATATATATATACCGTTCGAAAGTTCAGAAACACGATTGATATACTGTATGAGTATTTGTGGCCATCATTGGTTGTGTATATGTAAATTTTGAATGAGGCAGTATAAAACATGTACAAATGTATACAGTATTATTATTTTAATAAGTAGTATACGGAGACAAAGATATATATACAGCGTGTCCCAAAGAAATGTATACCCACTTTGTTCGATAATACCAGCTATGAGGATAATAAATATATTACTGTTTACATGTTTTTTAATAAAGAATCTTTTCCTGAATCTAAATATGTAATTATTTTTATTAAAAATTGAAAAACAAAAAAGTTACAGATGTTTAAATTAGAATTATTATTTTCGAGACTTCATGTGCGATGTTTTCTAATATTTTTGTTATGGCCTGGCCTGCTTTTTAACCGACTGTTTTGAAATACTTATGTTTAGTGCCTAGCTTAGCCTAGCCATTTCGTTGAGTTCTAATTAGGCAAGACTACAGTTTTGCTCTAACCTTATCTAACATCTTATAACTCTGCGACGTTTGTTCTTTTCTAACGACAATTTGAACATCTTAGATAAAGTGTCATTTAACCATGGAATTTGTAAATTTTTTGAATTAACTAATAATTACAACATTTATGCTTCAATATCAACACTAAACATAAGTATCTCAAAACAGTCGGTTAAAATATTAGAAAATATCGCACATGAAGTCTCGAAAATAATAATTATAATTTAAACATCTCTAACTTTTTTGTTTTTCAATTTTTAATAAAAATAATTACATATTTAGATTCAAGAGAAAATTCTTTATTAACAAACATATAAAAAGTAATATATTTATTATCCTCATAGCTGGTATTATCGAACAAATGGGTATACATTTCTTTGGGACACGCTGTATATACAGTATATATATATGTATATATATAATATATATATATATATATTATATATATATTATATATATATATATATATATATGTGTGTGTGTGTGTGTGTGTGTGTGTGTGTGGTGTTAGTTAGTCAATATGTAAAATTAGGCAATTTATAAACTGACTGAAATTCAGGCCAATATGTCATATTGGTGATGCACACAAAACCTAACCTAACCTAACCTTTCTGGTAATGCTGCATATACTGTACATGCCCACCAATAATTCCCAATATGTTGCCTAAAAATTCATAGCTAGGTTAGGTTTAATTAAATATTAAGTAAATCGAGCATTTAACATATTGCCTAAAATTACAGTCAATATGCAAATTTTCTGATTTTAGACATTGACTGTAACATATACAGGTATATAAAGATATAAAGACAATAAAAAGTGTGTCCTCCTTTTGCTCTTATAGCAATTTGGACTGTTAATAATGTTGTCAATGTACTTCTTTACTACTGATGGTGATACATTCATGCAAATATTCTGCAGGGCTTCCCACAGTTGTTCAATATTAACGGTTTTCAGTTTATCCTTCTCATCGTCTTCATAGTACCGTATAGCCTCAGTTGGAGTCATGTTGGGGCTTTGTGATGGTCATTCCATAATTTTTAGTTCTCCAGCGTCCTCTTTCCCCTTCAAATATGTTTTTACAATCCGTGCCATGCGTTTGAGGCCGTTATCTTGTTGGTAGATGAACCTTTGTCCGATCATACGCTTTCCATCTGACACAACATGCAGTTGAAGAATTTGCTTGTACTTTTCTTTAGTTAGCGTATCATCGATTCTCACAAGGAAGCCAACAGCAGATGAACTTATGGACTGCAAACATTGATAGATTCCGCATCATGATTTACTGTTGGTTGTAAGTACATATTTTATCCTTTACCCTGTAGCCGTGGTACCTACTGTCTTCTTTTACTGTAGATCCAAAGATTTAAAATTTGACTCATCTGTCCAAAGAAGCCTTCGCCTGGTCTCAGGTACGATTTTTTGGCAGCAACTATTCCGTGCAACCCTGCCTCCTGTAATCGACGTCGTATTGTTACGTTCGAAATGTCAATGCCCTGTGAAGAATTAAAGTCCTGATGTAAACTATGACTCGATTGTCTTCTATCTCTTAGACGTGTAACCTTCAAGTCATGGTCTTGAGATTTTGTTTTTTTTAACTTTCCTTTTCGTTGTTTGTTCCTAGTTAACCGTGTTTCAAGATGGCGTTTGATAGTGTCCCATATCCCTTTTACAGAAATGTACAGTTTATTAACAGTTTCCTTAATAGTATATCTTTCTTCTCGTAAAGTTACAATCTTTATGCAAATATCTTCTGGTATCTGCCGTACTGAAGCCATTGCGTTAAAAAAAATCACTTGAATCCACCTGTAAAAGCGTTCAAGGAACTCATTATATCGATATATGATTTAGAAACAAGGAATGTTTATAAAACACATTACATTACACTATTACATTGGAAACATTCTATAAACACCAATTGACCAGGGAAGTACTCCGGGTGGACGTTAGACAGAAGATAGGGAGTGCTGGAACTCCCTTTTCTCCTGTCACTATCCTCCTCAGCTGATCTTTTTCCGTGCCTCAGCTACTCTCTGAGCAGTCCAGCATGCTCTTAAACACATACTTCTCTCCCTATTCCTCACTGCATATATGTGCGCCTTACACACTACATAATCTTTTCAAAATTAAAAAAAAAATGGCATCAACTTCAAGAGCCTCGGAGTTCCCTGGGGAGGGGACTATAAATGTCCCCACTCCTGCCTTCTCCGCTGCCGATACCGGAAACGCAGACCCGGGTAGCGGAGCTGGGTCTGCTACCACCCATTCGAGATGTTTTGGGCGTCTGTCTGATTCACTTTTCTTAAATTTCTGCAACATTCATGGCCCTTTCTCAAATTTTCAATCTGTTGAACACCACCTCTCCTCCTCCAAACCTCATCTTCTTTTCCTCACTGAAACTCAGGTGTTTGGGACGACTGACAGCAACCCGTTTTTTGTACCTTCTTACTTTTTCTATACTCATTTTCACTCCAAAGGTGGATGTTGCGTATATGTATGCAATGACCTAACTTGTTCTCGTATTCGCGAACTCGAATCTTCCGAATTCTATACCCTCTGGCTACTGCTTACATGCCAATCTCAAACTAAATACATCTATACTGTTTACCTTACCCCTAATTCTACTGAATATCCAAAATTCTTTGACTACCTCGCTTCCAAAGTGGAATACATTCTATCCCGCTCTCCTTTTGCTGATATCTCCATTTTAGAAGATTTCAATGTTCACCACCACCTTTGGCTTTCCTCCCATTTCACTGACATCCCTGGTGAACTAGCGTATAACTTTTCTATCTTAAATGACCTAAAGCAGATTGTACAGCACCTGACTCGTATCCCCGATCGCCTTGGAGATAGGTCAAACATTCTGGATTTATTTATTACCTCTCATCTTTCTTCTTATTCTGTGAAACATTTTTTTTCCGTTGGGCTCCTCCGATTTCTACAATCTTATATCTGTTTCCTGTCCTATCGTTCCAATTCGGCCTTTGGATCATCCAAAGAGGAGGCAGCTTTGTCACTTCGACGCCGCTGATTTGGAGGCCATTAGGCAGTACTTCTCTGATTTCCCATGGAATGATTACTGCTTCCGTGGACAGGACCCTTACGAGTGTGCTGAGCGCATTATGAAAGTAATTCTTGAACATGGAGGCTTACATTCCATATTCTATTCCTACTACTAATGCAAAAATCGTTGGTTTAACTTTACTTGTTCTAATGCTATTCGCAACAGAGTAGAAGATCTCAGAAGGTATCGTCGCCATCCAACTCCTGACTCTCACTCAGCTTATATTTGTGGCCGAAATCATGCAAAATCTGTTCTTTGACTCGCCAAAATTTCCTTCATCCGACAAAAAAATGTGAAAATCTATTGAATTTTAATTCTTCTCGCTCTTTCTGGCATCTAGCTAAGAACCTCCTCAACAACTTTACTTCCTCCTTTTTCCCTCCTCTTTTCGATTCGGACGGCTCAGTTGCTGTCTCTTCTGATAAAGCTGAACTCTTCGCTCAAATTTTCGCTTACAATTCAACCCTGGACGATTCCGGTGTTGTTCCTCTATCTCCTCCCCCCCCCTGACTTTATTATGTCTAAAATTAGAATCTCTTCTAAAGATGCTTCTTCTGCCCTATCTGGGCTCAACTCTAGGAAGGCGTGCTGTCCTGACGGTGTTCCTCCTGTTGTGCTTAAGAATTGTACTTCTGTACTGACACCCCGCTATGCAAACTCTTTCGTCTTTGTCTCTCATCTGGTACTTTTCCTTCCTACTGGAAGTTCACTTTCATTCAGCCTGTCACAAAGAAGGGTGACTGCTCTTAACCCTCCAACTATAGTCCAATTGCTTTGATTTCTTGCCTTTCTAAAGTTTTTGAATCTATCCTTAATAGGAAGATTCTTAAACACCTTTCTTCTCACAATGTTCTTTCAGATCGTTAGTATGGATTCCGCAAGGGACGCTCACTGGTGATCATCTTGCGTATCTCTCTGACTCTTGGTCATCCTCCTTTCGGGATTTCGGTAAAACTTTTGCTATTGCGCTAGACATATCAAAAGCTTTTGATAGAGCCTGGCACAAATCTTTAATTTCCAAACTGCTCTCGTTCGGTTTCTATCCTTCTATCTGTGCCTTCATCTCTAATTTCCTATCTGGCCGATCTATAGCTGCGGTTGTGGATGGCCACTGTTCTTCTCGTAAAGCTATTAACAGTAGTGTTCCTCAGGTTTCTGTCCCGTCACCCTCTCTTTTCCTTTAATTTGTTAGTGATCTTTTAATTCGTACTTCCTGTCCTATTTACTCCTATGCCGATGATTCCACTCTTCATTTCTCCACCCACTTCCCAAAGCGTTCCTCACAACCGTCACTTCATGATTCGCGTAGGATAGCTGTGGGACACCTGACCTCTGTTCTTTCTGCTATATCTGATTGGGCAGAGAAAACCTTGTGGTTTTCAATGCCTCAAAAACTCAGTTTCTCCCTCTGTCTACTCGTCACAATCTTCCACACAACTATTCCCTTACCTTCAACAACACACAACTCAATCCTTCCTCTTCTCCCAACATTCTTGGCGTTTCTTTTTCTCGTAATATTTCCTGGAAAGATCACATATACTGTACTCTCTTTCTAAAACAGCTTCTAAGAGGTTAGGTGTGCTGTACCGCCTTCGAGGTTTCTTCACTCCCCACTCAATTACTGTCTTTGTAAAGGGGTCTTCTCCACCCCTGTATGGAGTATGCTTCTCATGTGTCGGGTGACTCAACACACACAGCTCTACTTGACCGGGTGGAATCAAAGGCTTTTCGTCTCATCAATTTCCTGCCTCTTACTGATTGTCTTCAATCTCTCTCTCTCTCTCTCTCCGCTGCAATGTTGCTTTACTTTCTCTTTACTATCGATATTATAACGGACATTGCTCTTCTGAACTCTCTAACTTCTAACTGCATGCCTCCTTCTTTAAGAAGAGCACGCAGCACCAGACTTTCTACACTTTCTCATTCCTTTTCTGTCCAACTATCTAACGCAAGAGTTAATCGGTATTTTCAGTCTTTCATCTACTCAACCGGTGAACTCTGGAACAATCTTCCTCAATCCATCTTTCCTCCTGTCTGTGACCTTTCATATTTCAAACGGAGTGTGTCTAGGCATCTCGAAAACCCCGGACCTTGATTTTGGTTCGCTTCTTCTTTTGTAGGGTGGGGGGGGGCGCTTTTGCGGGCATTTGCCGTTGTCCCCTCCTTCCTGCGTAAAAAAAAAGTTAAGCAAAGAATGAAAAAGCGGTAGCCTGAAATCGGCTTTCAATGAAAAGAACAAGAGATAACATAACCTATGTGATACAGTTGTAAGACTGCTTTCAGATAGTTAACCGATAAATTTGCAGGTGACTGTTTATAGTGCGCATGAGTGACGTGGACAAGTAAAATTATGCTATTTAGAAATATTTGTAAGCAATTTCTAGATTTTAACTACAATTTTGAATAGTTTTTGGTTAAGGTTAGTGACATTTCCAAACGTGTGAACAGTAATATATATACACAGTGGGGTCAAACGGGATGGTAGAGTAAAACAAGATACCCGCTTCATCAATGCTTCATCTTCCAAAGAGTATTTCATTATGTTACTAATTGCTAAACCGTGTGTCGTCAGTATAGAGGTGGAACCCGTGCAATAGAGATATTTTTGTGAGCGCAGCACAGAATATATAATTTCTCGAGAAATATTGTGATATTGTTCTTTGTGAAAGTTGCGAGTAGTTTATTGGCCTGATTAAAGATGGTACCTATTATTTTTATGTAGGCCTATTAAGGTTTAATTGACACTGCAGTGTTATTTAGTTTGAAATAAAATATACAAAGCATTTCTGTTTTCTGTAAACACATTTTTTAACTAACAACTTTACACATTACACTTTACACATTCCTTCCTTTGGGAAAAAAAGATTCGCACACTAATTGTTAACAATGAAAACAATCAACGTTAATAATTTAACGTGAACACGATAAAGCTTGTTTGTATCAGCAGAAAAATCAGATTGTCTGAAACAGGAACATAGAAGTTACAACCAATTTAACACTAAATACCTTGTTGCATCCCACTCTTTTTTATTTATATATATATATATATATATATATATATATATATATATATATATATATTCTTCAAATTATTTCACTAAATTACAATTTTATTTCTTTTGATCTCAGAAAAATAGATTTTTATTTGATCAACTTTTCCATTTCATTTCGTTCAAATTACATTTACAGAGCGATATATATATATATATATATATATATATATATATATATATATATATATATATATATATACATATATATATATATATATATACAGGGTGTCCCGTAAGTCTGGAACCATAGGGCAAAATGATAAAAACGGCAATAAAAACGCCGAAGAGACTTTTGGGGACTGTTTGTGAAATGAGCGAGGATGGTAGCGGCTGTGTTATCGTCGGTGGATGTCCTCGGAGGTCCACTACGTGGTTTATCTCCTATGGATCCCGTTTCCCTGAACTTTGGTACAAGTTTTCCGACACAGCTGTGTGTTATCGGCGCGCGGTCCGGATGCAATCTGTTAAATTCCTCACCGACCTCCCTCTGACTCCGATTTCCTACGAGCAGAATTACCTGGATGCGTTCTTCCTTACTCAAAGACATCATGGGCACTTGCATGAACGGAAAAACATGAATGCCTTATTTTACCCTATGGTTCCAGACTTATGGTCCACTCTGTATATATATATATATATATAAACAGAGTGGACCAAAAAACTATTACCCTGATTTTGAACAATATAATTTTACCTTTATCAAATGTTATTTGTACAATCAATATAAGTGTCCTGTATAGAATTTCATGATCTATCTCGTGGTGAAATTGGATTTTTGCTAACTGTAACCATTATTTTGTAATTCGCTGTTATACAAACACGGGTAGAAAAAATTTCTGTTTCTCTACAGTTACCTAATTGAGTCCAAGATTATGCGGAACGTGCCCTCCTCCACTATCAATGCACGCTTGCAACCTTGACTTCTCCCTTATCGACGGCAGTACCGCATCAACGATGTTTTTTCTTGGTAATAAGCAGCAGTGATTTTGGCATTTTGATCAACAAAAACAATCTCTGACTTCCCTAACTTTGAAATAAAGATGGAAACCATGGCTTTTTGAGAAAAATGCGGACGTTCCCTGCAAAGTCGATCTAGACTGATAGATTTTTTGGTTCTGTCTTCCATAAACTCGGTCATTTGGGTGTTTATTGTTGAATCAACCGTAAAGGTCTTCTTGTCGCTGAACCATATTTTCGACACTGCTCTGTATGGGAATCGATCTAACAGAGCACGACATTTTTCAACTCTTGCTTGCTTATTTGATGCAGAGAGTTTATGAACTTCGACTCTTTTAAAACATTTAAGATCCAGGTCATCTTTTATTATACGACGAACACTAGAGCGAGAAATACCAGTAGTTTTTTAAAATTTCTCTAACGGACTTGTGGGTGTTGGGCCGTTTTTCTTAACTGCATATCATGGATAAAACTGTGTCAATATTTTCCTCAGTACGTGATGTTTTTGGCGTTCCACTTCCTTCTTTTCGTTTGATCGACCCTGTGATATCGATTTTCTTTGAGATATTGAAGTCCAGGTATCGTCCATCGTTTATTTGGAAACTCTTTCTTCATTCGTTTTGCACCCCAGTGTTTCTCTTTACTCAGGTTCAATATCAATGCTTCATCTTCCAAAGAGTATTTTATTATGTTATAACTTTTTCACCAGCTATAGCAGAATGATGGTCTGAGATGGAAAAGGAAGTAAATTAATCATTTTGTGTAAAAATTAGGAAAATTAATTATTTATGGAGAAACTGACTGTCATCTGAAAGTATCAGTTGCTGACTCTGACCGCCTTTCAATTGAGAACCATATTCTTATACCTCCCTCCAGTTGTGAGCCTGTACCTCTACTCCTGGGTCGTTGAATCTAGATTCAAAGCCAGCGTTTGAGAGAGTAAAAGTATGGGTACAACATACGGCCTCAGCAGTAAGATCAATATAGAGGGTGAGCCACAATATTTTCTCAAGTTTTCAATTCTCTGTGAGCAGGGGCTCCATCTTGTTGGAAAGTATATCTTTCACCACTAATTCGTCGAATGTCAGTTAGATAGAGTGAAAGATATACTTTCCAACAAGATGGAGCCCCTGCTCACAGAGCAAGCCAAACTGTCACATTACTTGAGAACGAAACACCGGATTTTATCGAACCCAATATGTGCCCGGCTAATATCTCCGATCTTTCACCACTAGATTATGGTGTTTGGGAAGCCCTGAAGTCCAAAGTTTACATCCCTGGTACCAATATAAGAAACATAGATGAACTACGCGAAAGAATTCTGCTCGACTGGGAGAAGGTGTCTCAACGATATGAAAACAGGTGTATTGATCAGTGGCGGCCACGTTTGGAGGCCTGCGTTGAGCAGGAAGGGGCACATATCGAGCAACTTCTCAATTAAGACGAACAACATGCTAAGGTAAGCATCTATGAAGTTTGGGGGCTCTAGTCCCCTTACTTTTTTTAATATGACAGTTTACCTCTAAGGGGTCACTTTTTTTATTACCCACCCTGTAAATATATATATATAGATATATAATGAAAAGCAAGCGAAGAGTGTAAAATTTAAGCCAATTAAAAAAATTAAAAGTCGACACGACATATTTCGATTTGTTAACCGAGATTCCTTTTCAAGTCGAATATTTAAAATTACAAAAAGGATAAACTGAATCTCAGCAACAGCAGCAACAACATCAACAAAGTGATGGGAGGTGCAGTCTGGAAAGAAATGTTGAGAATTCGCGTATCGACAGATTTTTTTTCAACTGAAAAGGAGTGTCAGTTGATAAGTCGAAACATGTCGCCTTTTACTTCTTCAATTAGTTTGATTTTTAATCTCTATAGCGGTTTTCCAATATATATATATATATATATATATATATATATATATAATTAATGGGGGTTGTTTAACCCCCTTCACGACATCTAAGATCATTTAATGGAGGGGACCTATAGTTTCACGTGGGATTCAAACCACGGGTCGCTTAATTATCCAGATGCAGAAAACGGTCCCTCGTCCAAATATATATGTATGTGTATATATATATATATATATATATATATATATATATATATATATATATTAGGTGGAGTGAAAAGCTTGACCTTCGTCAGAATGAACAATTCGGGCGGAAGCTAACTAAAGGTAAAGCTAAAGGTATATATATATATATATGCACTCTTCTAGGAAAATTAAAGCCACTATAGTCCGAATAAGTAATGGTAAATGACAAACACTATAGTTTTTTCTTTTTCATGATATATATATATATATATCAGGGATGGGAATCGAAAAACGGATAAACTCGAAATTATCATAAAAGTATGGAAGTGAAAAATAACCTTTAGCGAAATCGAAAAATTCTAAGTTTTTATTTAATTTTTATTTACGGCATATTAATTTTATTTACAATAGTACAACATATAAAATAAAAGGGCGAGTTTGAACTGAATTGGACTGAATTGAATTGAATTGAATAACTTTTATTGATAAAATAAATTCAGTTTTACAATTTTTGTTTTTGTTTTAACAAATAATTGTGAAATTGGACTATTTATTTTATTTAATTTAGCCCTTAAGCTTTAGGCTTTACTGAGCTCTTAATTAAAACTAAAAGAGATAGTTATTATTAGTAATATGGAAATCGTGAATAATAATTATTAATTAGAGTATATATTGATCTTAAGTTATTATTATTTATGTGTATGATAAGTCATTGCCTATTTTTAAATGGTTGTAATAATTTAATTTTTGAACTGATTTTAATGAAACAAATTGTAAATGACAGATTATCAGATAAAGTTTTAAGAAATTAACATGACTTTCTTTTTCCAGGTGAATAATGCCTCCAGGTATGAGTTTGCAAGAGAGGCCCCAAATCGCAGCCCGTTACGAGGTTTGGAGATCAGTGATACGAGTTCAAAGGTGGTGGAGGGCTGAACATGGAGTTAATCAACACTGAATGCGCGAACAATCAAGAACTGCCACCAAAAGTTAATGACAACATGCTGTGTCACAGACAAGAAAAGATCAGGACGACCATCAACCTCGCGGACTCCCGAGAACATCGCCACAGTGAATGAGATGTTCACAAGAAGCCCCAGAAAATCAGTGCGTGCAGGTGCACGTGAAAGTGGACTGACACATTACGCAGTGCGGACAATTCTCAGGAAAGACCCGTCTTTCAAACCATGGAAACCCCATTACGTGCATCAGCTGTTTCCTGATGAGTGTGACAGAAGGATGGAATTCGCAAAAATCTTTTTGGGTTGGAATGATGAATGGTCACAGTTGTTTGAGATCATTCTGAGGAGTGATGAGGCAGTGTTTCACGTTGGCGGGTTCGTGAATCGACACAACTCTCATTATTGGGCAGCAGTCAACCCTGACCATTGTGTGGAAAAGGCACAGGGTCGTCCAATGGTAACAGTCTGGTATGGTATCACATCCACCACAGTTGTTGAACCTTCAAAAGGGAGCATGTTATACACAATTTAGATTGTCTTCATCTTAAAAATTATCCATTTTCATTGGATTGAAACTATGGAATGATTAAAATGCTGATATAAAAAATATTGTGAATGTGAATTAGTTTTAAAACCAAGTTAAAATTGGGATTAATAATGGCATACTAATAAAAATCTAGGATTAATGTACAGTTGCGCTCATTATTCGTAGGACACTCTTGAGAACAGATAGCGACACCTGGCATATATTTGGTTTGTGTACTACAAACGGTTGTAACATTTTATGAATGAATCTGGGTTTAGCGCTGATTGGTTGACTCATTGCCAAATGTCTTTAGAACATAATTATTTCCATTCATCACTCTGGTTTACATATTACTAAGGAAACATAAATGAAAAATTAAATATAAATTCAAGAAGGGAATATATATTAACAATGAAGTGAACAAAAAATGGTCTTGTAAAAACTGAAAAAAAAAAATCCTTCAGACGTGTTGACAGGGAACCCGGACAGAATCCCGAAAGTCAATCTAGAAAACCATAAGCCCGAAGGCCGTAATCCCGACAGGCCAAAATCCCGACAGGCCAAAATCCCGATAGTTAAAAATCACGAACTAAGATGAGTGCGAGAACTCAGCAAGGGTGCGAGCGAATTGATCTGCTCCCACCTGGAAGCAAAGTTAAACTACCTCGAAGCAAAGGTAAAACCCCGAGTAAACTAAAAATTATCAGTGTAACTTCACCCCTAGAACGACATGGAAGAAATTTGTGAAATTGTTCCTTCTCAAAAAGGCAGTAACAAAGTTAAAGCACGCGGTTATTTAATGGTGAAGGATAAAAGTCGGGAAGACGATTATTACTGGTGCTGTGAAAAACGAAAATCACTTAATTGCAAAGGTAGAGCAATAACAAAACTTTTAAATGGACACCATCACCTTCAAAAATTTGTGGATCACAATCACGCTCCATTTGCAAGTGCAGCTAGTTAGGTTAGGTTAGGTTGCATTTTTTCTTTTAGTTTTTATTATTTTAAGCTCTAAGTAAATATTAAATATAAATTATTATCTTGTTGGGATTATCGCTTGTCGAAGTTTTGGCCTTCGGGATTTTGGCGCTCGGGCTTATGGCTTTCAGGATTATGGCAATCGGGATTATGACCCAGACCCGTTGACAGTGTTCATGGTATTGGCAAGCCTGTCATCCTGAACTGAAGTTTCAATGTATAAAAACAGAGCCGTTGGTAGGCATTATAGGCGGTTTATGAATGAAAAAAACAATGTTTTGATGCATATTAAATTTTAATAACATTATAACATTAACAGATTGATGGATATCTGTAGGTTTCATACGTCACTGCTTAGAAAATCTTCCAATTGGCAAATGAACGACAGCTGAATGGATACTACTGGTATGGCATTGTTATATCGAGTAAATGCTATTTCTAGATCAGCAACATTGATATAGTAATAAAAAGTCACTGAGAGAAATTATTTAGAAACGAAGAATGTTTTGTATTGATGCAGCATCATAAATGCATATAATTATTTTGTATTTATAAGTTCCATGTTACAATTTAAGTGTTGAATCACTGCAGCTGTGACTCTTGGCGGTCTCTCACTTCAAAGGAGAGAATTACAGAAAATAAAACTATTACAGTGATTCATATCAATAAACATAGAGCCATTTAAACGATGATATCTGACAATTTTGCAAAGGTGTTACACATTCATAATTACCATTGTATTTGAGAGATATTTTATACATGAACACAACAAATTTAATATCTTGTCCAGCCACCGTTGTTGTCTATGACTTCCTGCGGTCGATGTGGTATAGAAGCAACATGATTATTTACCAGCTGTTGATTCCTCCTCAGCACCTCCCCTCACTAAATGTGTGTTGTAAAAGCTGGTCCGTTGTTCGTTCCTCCGCTGGTTCCTACACATTTACAGTATTGACCCATATATTCTCGATGGGCTGCATGCATATCACAACCCTTACTTGGCCAATCCAGAAGGTCAATATTTCTTTACTCAGAGAACCAGCGTGTAACGATCTGTGCTGTATGAATTGGGGACCTGTCTTGCATAAAAATAATTCGGTTAGGAAATGGTAGAGCATATGCACGCACAGAAGGAAGCATAACCTCTTCGAAAATTTCTATATACTGGTCTGCAGTAAACCTCCCTTCTATTTTGGTGAGCTCTCCTACACCATACAAATGAATCCATCCTCACATGTTACAGGTGACATGACCACTACGTGCTTCCTCATCGATGTGCTTTTGAGTATATCGAGTATTATTCCTCCTCCAACGATGAAGATGGCCATGGGATGTGGAGGAAAAGGTCTTTTCGTCAGTAAATATCACTCGACTCCAAAAGTCAAGTCCTTTGTCAACATGTCGCTGAGCAAATCGAAGTCTATTTTCTCGATGTTGCTGTTTTAACTTCTCCTTGATAGCCAGGGTCCGATGGTGTAACCCAGCTTCATGTAGCCGCTGCCTTACTGTCATTGCCGGAACATCAAGCTGCAATTGTTCCCTTGTGGCAACAGCATTGGTAAAGGGATGGGCTTCGGCAACATCGCAGATCCTCCAATCATCCGCAGCAGTTGTCAGTCGAGGTTTGCCCGTTCTGCGGTGATCTCGTACATTCCCTTCCTCTTGCCACTTCTTCAACCATATATAAACAGGTCCCAGACAATTGGTCCAATGACGATTGGTCCAATGCCGATTGGTCCAATCAGACAATTCGTCCAAGGGACCATTTTTCCAACGACGATTCATCCAATCGGGCGTTAAATGGAATGAAGTTAAATGAAATTTAGAAAAAACTTTATTTACAGAAATTGATATAATAATTATTTGAAATTACTTTGTTATTTATAAAGCATACTATAGCTAAAGGCTACATATTACTTTGTTTATTTATAAAACATACTATAGCTAAAAGCTACATATTAAACTAAAAGCATAAAGCATACTTATTAACTAAGAGAAAAATGCAGTATCAGGTATTCAGTATCAGATTAAAGCCTATGGTGGTAATGCTAATATTTTTAGTAAGAGACAACCTTGGTTTTCTACTACAGATAGATTTGTTAATTATGGCGATTTAATATTTGGAAATACTGGTGGTGTACAGAAGTATAATAATACTAATCCTTCTTTTTATTTGAAACAAACTTATTATATTGCTTTTAAAGGTTTTATTGGTATGTAATAAATGAAAAATGTTTATAATGTCGTATTTACCCTTTACATTAGTTTGTTCCTTGTTCCGGCTGCACAGGCACGGTGGGTACAGTTCCTCCACACACTTATCCCATTGTATAATTTAGGTCTCGGGGGTACGCGGGCGGAGCCCCCGTATAGACACGTACCTCTACATTACGGTGCATAGGGTTTTTCCTTTCCTCTTTCGGATAACACTATTTCGCACACACGCCGCTGCATGGGTTTCACAAAAACAGTTGTAAAGGGAAAAGAGATGTGACTCTTATGAAATCTAACACAGTAATGTTGTAAGTCGAACCCCAACATTTCCACGTAAACTATTGGTTTTAAGCTATACTCGTCGTTGTATACGCTACCAGTTGGACCAATCGGTATTGGACCAATCGTCATTGGACCAATCGTCATTGGACCAATCGTCATTGGACCAATCGTACCAAATGCCCTGTAATGAGTGAATGACATCTTTTTCAGATAGCCTGGCTGCGTGTTAAATATGCTTCTGTACCACATCGACTGCAGGAAGTCATAGACAACAACGGTGGCTGGACAAGATATTAAATTTGTTGTGTTCATGTATAAAATATCTCTCAAATACAATAGTAATTATGAATGTGTAACACCTTTGCAAAATTGTCAAATATCATCGTTTAAATGGCTCGATGTTTATTGATATGAATCACTCTAATAGTTTTATTTTCTTTAATACTCTCCTTTGAAGTGAGAGACCGCCGTGAGTCACAGCTGCAGTGGTTCAACACTTAAATTGTAACATGGAACTTATTAATACAAAATAATTATATGCATTTATGATGCTGCCTCAATATAAAACATTCTTCGTTTCTAAATAATATTTCTCTCAGTGACTTTTTATTACTATATCAGTGTTGCTGATCTAGAAACAGCATTTGCTCAGGATATAATAATGCCATAACAGTAGTATCCATTCAGCTGTCGTCCATTTGCCAATTGAAAGATATCCTAAGCAGTGACGTATGAAACCTACAGATATCAATCAATCTGGTAATGTTATAATGTTATTAAAATTTAATATGTATCAAAATATTGTATTTTCATTCGTAAACCGCTTATACAGGGTGGGGCACGGGAACCAAGTGTTTTTGGAATAATCAGGAAAATGATATTTATTTTTGTAAAGAAAATATATTGGTAGAACAACATTCGTAAGAACATAGCATTTCATGTCATAATAATCATGTACCGAAAATTATATCTGGCATATGATGTCCTTGGCCGTCGACGCATTGTTGAAGGCGTTTACGAAAATTGGCCTCCACTCTTCCCAGCAGGTCTCTGTTGATTTGGATGATTTGTTGACGGATCGCTTCCTTCAATGCATCTAATGTACGGGGCTTGTCCTCGTAGACACGTGACTTGAGGTACCCCCATAGAAAGAAGTCACATGTGGACAAGTCAGGGGACCGAGGGGGCCATGCAATGTCACCAAATCTCGAAATGAGATGGTTGGGAAACAGGGGGCGAAGAACAGCCATTGACGCTCTGGCGGTGTGTGGCGTGGCCCCATCTTGCTGAAACCACAAATGTCGACGAGCAATACGCCTTCTTCGTAACTCAGGGATGAAAAAGGTGTTCACCATCTCAATGTAACGCCCAGATGTTATGGTAACGGTAACCCCATTTTGTTCGAAGAAATAGGGACCGATGACGCCAAACTTTCCCACCGCGCACCAAACTGTAACCTTAGGGCTATGCAGCGGTTTTTCATGGAGTTGTCGCGGATTTTCAGCAGCCCAATACCGACAGTTTTGATTGTTGACGGCCCCATTAAGGTGGAAATGGGCTTCATCACTCATTACCACCATCATGTTTTCATTCTGCTCATAAAGTGCAAGCATTTCCTGTGCAAAATTCAGTCGTTGGGGGCAATCGTTTACATTCAATTCCTGCACCATCGCTAACTTGTATGGGTGAAAATGTAATTCTTCATGCAAAATCCGTCTAACAGTACGATTGCTGATTCCGAGTGCAGCTGAATGTCTCCGAGCAGAGCGGCCTGGGCTTTGCAACATCGCTTGTCTGACCCTTTCAACGTTCTCTGGAGTACGCACAGTGCGTTGCGGCCCCTTCGGTTTTGTTTTCATTATTGAGCCTCCTGTTCGAAGATTGTTAACCCAACGTAAGATTGTGTCACGAGCGGGAACAGAGTCATTTCGATGAATGTTGAATCTGCGGCGAAACGCACGCTGAACTGTTCTCACTGACTCGCCACTCCTAACAAAATGATCATACGCGAACATGCGGTGTTCTAACGTCCACTGCTCCATGATGGCACCTGAAAGATAAAGGTGAGTGTTAGTTAAAGTTAAATGCTATGAACCCAGGAATGGAATGCTACCTACCGCACGCCCCTCCCATTCCTAATGGCCGATTACTAGCTATTCAAAAAACACTTGATTCCCGTGCCCCACCCTGTATATGTACTTTTATATATATATCAGGTTTTTGCTTTGTCTTTGTTATAACACAAAATAATATCCGAATCTATGTTCAATATTAAATGTAAATAAATAAATTAATCAATTTGAAATTTGCTCAGGGCGCAATAATGCCTACCAACGGCTCTGTTTTTATACACTGAAACTTCAGTTCAGGATGACAGGCTTGCCAATACCATGAACACTGTCATCACGTCTGAAGGTTTTTTTTTTTTAGTTTTTACAAGACCATTTTTTATTCACTTCATTGTTAATATATACCCCTTGTTGAATTTATATATAATTTTTCATCAATGTTTCCTTAGTAATATGGAAGCCAGAGTGATGAATGGAAATAATTATGTTCTAAAGATATTTGGCAGTGAGTTAACCAATTAGCGCTAAACCCCAGATTCATTCATAAAATGTTACAACCGTTTGTAGTACACAACAAATATATGCCAGGTGTCGCTATCTGTTCTCAAGAGTGTCCTACGAATAATGAGCGGAACTGTACATTACTGTTGTTTATTAATTTCTCGTGTGTAATCTAGGATTAAAGACACATTACTTGTGATTGTTTAGTTCTTATCTCTCGTGTATAATATTGATTTCTTTGTATGGTATTAGTATAATACCTTCAATAATGACCTTGCATTTGTCATAGCGATAATGATAATGTAAGATTAGCACATACTATAATACTTATTTATTTATCATTTATTTATTATTAATTAATAGTAACTATATGTTTTATTTTTAAGAAGAGCCCAGTGAAGCCTAAAGCTTAAGGGCCATATTAAATAAAATAAATAGTCTAGCTTCACAATTATTTGTGTCATTGTAAATTGTAAAACCAATCTATTTATTTTATTATTAATAAAGGTTATTCAATTCAATTATTTAATGTTATACAACCAATTATTTATTAGCATTGATGGGAATATTCTGTAGAAATCCTTTGATTGGTAAAATAACTTTAGCCAAAGTTACAGATATCTTATCTTTAACAAGTTTCAGTACAGGTACAGGAATGCTATGAATGTTATTTTTTGTATTTTGTAATTTACCAATGATATTCTGGACCTCAGTAGAGGTAGCAAGAACAAAAGAAAATAAATTTAGTGGGCAGTGTGGCATTATTCTGGCGGTGAGTGATTATTATTTATTAACTGTGAGTGAAGCTTATCAGCTATTGAAGTAAAATAGTTATTTAAAGAGTCTGCAAGAGAATTATCATCAGTAATTTCTTTATTACCAACATTTAGTTTCTGTTGAACTTTTCTTAATTTGGTTTCCGAGAAGACTGTTTATGGTTGTCCAAGTGTTTTTCATGTCTCCTTTATGTTTGAAAATTTGATTGTTATAATAGTTATATTTTGCAATTTTGATTATTTTAGTTACTTTGTTTCTGTATTGAGTATATTGTACTTTAGGAATTTTTCTTTGTAATTGCAATTTGAATAATTTATCTCGTTCTTTATTGAAGTGATGATTCCTGGAGTGATCCATGGATTTGCGGCACTTTTGGGCGAAGATGTTTTCTACTTCAAAGGAAAGCAAGTATTAAAAATACGGAATAAGGTATCAAAGAAGACGTGAAACATATGATCTGGATCATTCATAGGTTCGTCACAGTCAAATCGAGTATTTTCTACAGCCCCAATAAATTTTGTTATGTTAATCCTCTGAACAGTGTTATCGTATATAACGTAAGTAGGAAAATGATCACTAATGTTTGTGGTTATAATTGCAGAATTTACGAGGGCATTGCTATTTGCAAATATATTATCAATCGTAGATCCTGTTATTCGATTACCATAGTTGCAGACTCGAGTGGTTTTAGTAATAGTATGACTAAGATAGAAAGAATTCATTAAGTTTAAAAATTTATGAGAGATGGCTTCAGATTGCAAATTGATGTTGAACTCACCCGTAAATATGGCATTCGATTTATGGAAGTTGCGCAACATGTTATCTAAGTGGATTAAAAAGCTATTGGTATTAGTATTAGGTGGTCTATATATCGCGCGAACAGAATACACATTAATTTTGTCTTTTATAATGACAATCAGGTTTTCAATATCACTATCACATACAGAAAATACTTCATTAGAGTCGTAAGTTTTATGCACAGACACAGATATACCTCCCCCCCAACCTGACCATCTCTTACAGTAAGATAAACAACGTAATTATGTACAGCATATTATACAGGTTTTTAATGCTACTATTTAACCAGGTTAAATAGTAGCCAATAAGGGCCAATAAGTAGTTATACTTCCTACAGTAGGTAAGCTCCGAATATTTAGATTTAGCATTGAAAGATTTTTTATATCTTTTTGTAATGCAAAGGTATTAAGCTCATCCATCGATAAGACAATGCAATTGCCTACACCAGATTCCTGTTCAAAATACTCTTTAGTGAATATAGAATTTTTTGTTAATGAATTGAAATGATTTATATCGGAACATATATTGGAGAAAACGCAAAAAATCAAAAATAAATATTTTAAAAATCTTTCTCATGTGGAATTTTTGAATAAACCTAAAGCCAATTGACAATAAATCTCCCCCTGTGCCAACTTTAAGTGATAAACCTCTAATGAAAGATATAGAATCACGTGGTAAAAAGTAAAGGCATTAAAGGATTGTCTTTTATGATTGGAAGCGGCAGGTGATTTTTATCATTTTAACAACTGGCTATTTTTCCATATACGAGTAGTATTAAATATTTGAGTAGCCATAATATCGATATAAAACTGATATCGAAAAAAACCGAAACTAGAAAAAGTTATTTCGAAAAAGCAAACTAAAAAAAATCTAACTGAAATCGAAATCGGAAGTGATATTTCATTTCCATAGAAACTGAAATTGAAAATTGAACTGATATTTTTTTCAGTTCCTCATCCCTAAAATATATATATATATATATATATATATATATATATATATATATATATACACAAAAATGGAACGGTATTTATATACATTTCGTCAGTATCAATATCCAAAGTGACCAATAACTGCCTCCCGAGTTGTTCCCTATTTCATTTCGACCTTTTGACCGCGAGACTCTTGTGAGAATTTTAAATTTAAATGAAAGACTCCACTATTTTACTCCCTTCAGATTCAAATTTAATAGAACGATGCATTGCACTGTACACTGTAAGTAAAAAATGTCCCTTGGAGGTTCTTAGAAAGAAAGTCTAGAGGACACACGAATTCACCGTTCGTTGCAAAGGATTTCCTGTAGAAAAATACGATTACTGTACATAAAATATTTAGGAGAGGATAAGACGTACTTTCTGTGATAATCAATGAAGAGGTCCAGAAACTGGCACAGCGCTCAGGCCAACCAATGTTGTCTATTGCTCTATATTTGAAAATGTCCTCCTTTGAAATGATACCAGAATGTTCGTTTCCTTTCACTTTAAGTCGTTCCCAAAGTAGGAAAGCGTTTTCCCAAATCTGCAATTCTCACTTCCACCGCGCCAATGAAAAAGGGGTCGGCGAAAATTCATTCAACTTGAAATATTTTTTCTACAAAAATATTCATTGAAATTTAACACTGCAACAAATACCACACTTTGACACCACAATAATACATATTTAAAACTATAAATGGAAACCAAGTTCTTATTGACTTTTTTCATAGTACAATAAAGTAAGGAAAGTTCTTCAGCCAGTTCCTGTGATGGCTTAGTGGGTAACACTGTTTCCCTATAAGTAAAGTGAAGACTCAGGTCGGGGATTCGACTCCCGATGCTGCTGGTAATAATAATAATAATAATAATCCGGGAAATCGATCTATTCCTATTTCATGACATTCTCATTCTCATCCACGGATTTTCCACTTTGATCCAAGTTAGATTAGGTTAGGTTAAGCTAACGTTAGGTTATGTTAATGTTATGTTAAGTTAGGTTCAGGTAGGTTAAGAAATATTAGCCATCCTCATTTGGCGCCTTTACTGCAAATGTGAATTGGAGCAATATTCTTTCTTATATCGAGCAAATCTTTTCTCAAGTCTGGATTTGTCACTTCGTGCATTCTCACTTGCCGACCGTCCGCGAATGGGAATGGGGAATGACATTGAGTGGGACGCAATCGAACATACCCTACACCCTACCCTAAATTAACCCAACCTAACTTGGCCTAATGTAATCTAACCTACCCTAGCTTTACTTCACCTCAACTAATCTAACATAAGTGGAAGGGAGAAATTCTAGGATGCGAACGGGAATGGATCGATTTGAGACAAGTCTCATCCGGTATCCTCCCTTTCGAATTCCTCATTCTTTGGCAGAATGAAGTGAAAATTGCAGAAAAGTGGGAATGGAATGATGAATGTTTGTCTATAGTGGACCTACTACACTTGTCATACTCTCGTTTTCTATTCACTCATACATTGTAAAGTTTAAATGATCCATACAGACTACCGACATTAAAAATATAGTTGTTTTAGTTGGCTATTACACATTAATTTATTAGTAAAACAAGTGGTTCATTATAGACTCCGTGGGAACATCATTCCTTTTTGGACCGATTTTGAACCATTTACAGTATATCATCATTGAAATATAATTGGTTTAGAACCATTCCAGAAAGGAAATATGGACCATTCGTTTACCAACAAATCGCTCTCAAACCGGTTCAAATGGAACAATTAAACTATTAATATCGATGGTCTGTATAGAATGGATGAATTAAACTTTACAATATATATATATATATATATATATATATATATATATATATATATATATATATATATATATATATATATGTGTGTGTGTGTGTGTGTGTGTGTGTTAAAATAGCACTTATTAGGGTCTTGCTCAAAGCTTCGGCTAAGCAAAAAGCAATCCTTTTCAGAACTTCTTCTGAAAGATGGCAAATATTGACTTTTTACAATACAAGTATAAAGCTTCAGAATCCGTCATTCGGGCCGAAAACCGCTCCAGCTGTGACTAAGTTTTTATCCCGAGAGACTTCTTCACATCTTTACATTCAAATCACTACTTTTTCATTCCAACAAATACATAATAACTTTAAAAAAGTTGTTCAAAACTTAGCGGTTAACTTTAAACTTTTTAAGTGACTTAGTAAACTTAAATAAAAAAGTTTTATTAAAAACAAATATGCATGCTACGTGAATGCTGGGGCCATGAAGGCTATACGTATGTACTGGTTTTTATGATTAGTATTATTGTATTTTGGGTTTTATTCGAAGGTTTTACAAATTTTACGGTGATTTTCGCTATATTCTAAAAGTGTTTTAAAAACAATTTTCCTGTTTGTTTGTTTGTTTGTTTGTTTCTTTGTTTACAATTTCTCGATATAAAAACAGATTCTATAATGTGGACATACCTTCTAAGGAGTTTTCTGTAATGTTAATGCAAGTGTTATTTCTTTAATAATTTCGTTTTGTTTAATTCATGAAGAAGAAGAATACAGAGTGTTCATAAAGTCACGCAAGTGAATATGGTGAAGTGTACATGCATATTCACTTGCGTCCTGCAATGCGGGACTAAAAGTTTGTTTTAACGTACTTAGATGTCTTTGTGCAATTGTTTTACTTGATTGTTAAACTTAAAAAGGAACCATACATGAAATATATATATATTATATATATATATATATATATATATATATATATATATATATATACATAAAATATATGTATATACACATGATATATATATATATATAATATATATATATATATATATATATTATATATATATATATATATATATATATATATATATATATATATATATATATATATATATATATATATACCTATATATATATGGAACTAAGTGGAGGTACAAAATTACTTTCCCCTCCAGATCATTCTCATTCTCGTCCACGTTCCGTAATTGGGAATTCTAAATTTGGGGGGAAAAAAAGAGTTCTCTGATTTGTGTTAGGTAAAATGAGATATTTGATATTTCTCCTTCTTGGACGAAGACTGAAATGAGAATGACATTGAGAGGGAACAGACCGAGAAGAAACCAAAAATTTCATTTCAAGTACATCTTTTGAGCGTATCTCGTTTCTCATCTGTTTTTTAGAAACGCATTAGTTAGTTGCCTGCCTTCACTAATCCATCTATCTATATATATAATAGGCGAATGCTGTCTGTCGGTCTGTCTGTCCCACCCTAAAACACGGAAACGGCTTTTAGGAGAGAAAAATTATTAAGTAAAAGTTGCTTAAAATTAATCGAAACCTACAAGAAAATTATAATATATACATATATATATATAATATATATATATATATATATATATATACAGGGTGGGCCGTAAGTTTCCATACATAGGAAAAATTAAACGTTTGTTTTTATGTTTCAGATACCCTAAGAATATGCGTTTGACGAAAGAGCAACGAATTGAAATCATACTGATGGCTGGGTCGGGAAGCAGTCGCATGGTTGCAATGAACTTTAACAGACAACATGGAACGAACATCACACACGACACTGTGGCAAAACTTATTAACAAGTTTCAGAAAACTGGAAATGTTGCAGATCAACCGCGAAGTGGTCCAAGACGTACAGCCACCGATGAAGACACAACAGCTACGATACTTACAGCGCTTACACGGAGTCCCAGAAAAAGTACACGACGGTTGTCTGCAGAAAGTGGTGTCAGCAGATCGAGTATCAGGCGCATTTTGAAAGCAAACAAATGGCATCCATACAAATTGCAAATGGCACAGCATTTGAGTGAAGACGACCCGGATAGACGGATGGAATTCTGTGAATGGGCATTAACCAAAGTGAACGAGGATGCAAACTTTTCAACTAAGATCATGTTTACTGATGAAGCAAATTTTTACGTCAATGGAGAGGTTAATCGGCAAAACATACGTTATTGGAGTAATGCTAACCCTAACTGGCTGAGTCCGACGAAGATGCAAGGTGCCGGTAAAGTGATGGTGTGGGCCGGGATATGGGGTGACAGAATTATTGGACCAATTTTTGTCAGTGGAAATCTTAATGCCGAAAGGTATCTTAACATGTTGCAAGAAGAGATTTTCCCATCCCTGCTAAACGAGGAAGGTAACTTCCCAGTTTACTTCCAGCAAGATGGAGCTCCACCTCATTATGGTCTTCACGTGCGTCGGTATTTGGATCAGCAGTTTCCGGATGCTTGGATTGGTCGGCGTGGTCCTGTGGAGTGGCCTCCCAGATCCCCAGATCTCACCCCCCTTGATTTCTATCTTTGGGGGCACTTGAAGGCCATGGTGTATCAGGAAAAGATACGAGACATAAATCATCTAAAGGAACGTATCACCAACGCCATTACAAGCATAACGTCAACTGTGCTAATGCGTGTTCATCAACAGTGGGGAACACGTATTGAAATGTGTTTTCAAAACAATGGCAACCATGTAGAGCATATTATATAAATAAAAAATGGTTGTCCATAAAAAAATGTTTATTTTTCCTATGTATGGAAACTTACGGCCCACCCTGTATATATATATATATATATATATATATATATATATATATATATATATATATACACACCAAAACTTGTCATAAACAAAGAATTCATATTAAACTTCTTAATTTCCGACACAAAAAAAAACTATCCTTAACACTGTAGAAGTTCACAGTAAATGATGATAAGAGTGGGACAAGAAATTTGGCAAGTTTGTAATTAGCCAAAGGATAAGACGCTAAAATTGGGCGCAATGGAACACCGACTTTATGAACCTTAGGCAGACCATACATAAGGCCCAAATAAGAGCCTGAAACGTACAGTTCATCATAAGTGGAGGAGTTATAACACAATCATGTTTAAGCTTAAGCAAAACACGGTTAACCTTGTCTTCCAATCGCTGAATAATTTTAGAAGTTCATCTACCTTAAAAATTTTAATGAATCGGAAAGAATATCAAGCATTTTTTTAATATAATCCGTTTTATTCATAACCACAACACCACTACCCTTATCTGGTTTAGTAATAACAATAGATTCATTTACACCGAAACCTTTTAAAATTTCACGGTCCTCACTATGCAGAAAAATTGTAGAAAACTTAAAAGCTTTAATTTTAGAAAACAATTCATGGGACAATTGGGAAATATGTTGTCTAACCTTACCAAAATCATTAGCATCAACGGTTGGAAGAACTTTCAGATCATGGGCTATCCTTTCAAAATAAAAATAAAAGTCAGCAGGTTTAAAACGCAAGTTGGGAAACTTGAACTTAAGGCCAATGTCAGGTCATTAGGAATTTATCTGACTATACCCTGTCAAAGCGTGATAGTTTTCTCTTGTCTCTTGGCCTTAAGTTCAAGTTTCCCAACTTGCGTTTTAAACCTGCTGACTTTTATTTTTATTTTGAAAGGATAGCCCATGATCTGAAAGTTCTTCCAACCGTTGATGCTAATGATTTTGGTAAGGTTAGACAACATATTTCCCAATTGTCCCATGAATTGTTTTCTAAAATTAAAGCTTTTAAGTTTTCTACAATTTTTCTGCATAGTGAGGACCGTGAAATTTTAAAAGGTTTCGGTGTAAATGAATCTATTGTTATTACTAAACCAGATAAGGGTAGTGGTGTTGTGGTTATGAATAAAACGGATTATATTAAAAAAATGCTTGATATTCTTTCCGATTCATTAAAATTTGTTAAGGTAGATGAACTTCTAAAATTATTCAGCGATTGGAAGACAAGGTTAACCGTGTTTTGCTTAAGCTTAAACATGATTGTGTTATTAACTCCTCCACTTATGATGAACTGTACGTTTCAGGCTCTTATTTGGGCCTTATGTATGGTCTGCCTAAGGTTCATAAAGTCGGTGTTCCATTGCGCCCAAATTTAGCGTCTTATCCTTTGGCTAATTACAAACTTGCCAAATTTCTTGTCCCACTCTTATCATCATTTACTGTGAACTTCTACAGTGTTAAGGATAGTTTTTCTTTTGTGTCGGAAATTAAGAAGTTTAATATGAATTCTTTGTTTATGACAAGTTTTGATGTATCTTCCCTCTTTACAAATGTCCCTTCGATGAGAGATTACAATTATATATTATATATATATAATATATATATATATATAATATATATATATATATATATATATATATATATATATACATAGATAGATAGATAGATAGATATATATATATAAAGCTGAAATCGGTTAATGTTCGTTTGTTTATGTATGTGCTCATTCCAGGAAATATTATTAAAACAATAAAATTGACCTTGTTGATTGTTTTAACCCTTTCAGGACGACTGGTACAAATTGGTAGCGTTTCAAATACACGCATTCATAACTTAACCCTACAAAATATTCCTGCCTTGAAGGGTTAAGCGTGGTATTTTTACCACGGGCTTCTGCTAGTTATTATTAAAGAGAAGTGGAATAGCCACAGTTCGATTTTAATACAGATACTGAAGTAAAAGGTGCGGCAGAAAGGAGGTTTCAAGCTTCACTCGAAAGGACATTTTAAGACTGAGCCTACAGCGGTTTATCGACGTCCTTATCGAATGATTCAATAAATGAATTGCGAATGTTTTTGTTGATTTTGAAATTTGGATTTGTTGAGTAAGTTTTCAGTTTTTAATAAGTTAATTTTGTTCTTTTTGTGAAATTTGGCGGCAGCCCTTTGGTAACACATTTGTCGGCTTCTGTTCAAACAAAGAAAATAAAAACTTTTTCTCATACAATCGCTACTTCCCCACCTTTTTTATTCCATATGTACGAGTATAGATGACACATTAGCTCTTTTCAATAATCAATATATATATATATATATATATATATATAATGCATATAACTGCAATGACCACGCAGTATATAAATGAATAGAAACGACATAAGTATTAAGGAACGTTTCTGCACACGAGGAGGAGAGATAACGAATAAATGAAAAATGAGGCGGTTCGCCTCATTTTTCATTTATTCGTTATCTCTCCTCCTCGTGTGCAGAAACGTTCCTTAATACTTATGTCGTTTCTATTCATATATATATATATATATATATATATACAAATTCAATGACCACTTAAAAACTGACTATATTTCACTTTGAAAATCAAACTCAAACGAATTTCACTTTTTAGATTATTTGAATAATAATAATCGTAACTCAGAAAGGACTACTGCACACTGGCATATACACGAAATCTACAGACAACGGTTCTTACATTAAATATGATTCACACTTAACTATGAATTATAAATTACACTGGGGAACAAATTTCAAATTTTTGTCTATTGAATTAGATTTGACAGTTAGTTCTAGGTAATTTGGGTGCGCTGAGCACGAATTTTTACTCGGTTTTGCTTTATCAGGTCCTGATTTTGCTCAACCCCTCCTCTTTCGTCGTATTCATAAAAGGTTTTTTTCTCAATACTAGCTAAGTCTTTTGCAGTTACACATTATGCAACTACGTTTTATCTAGGTATTTGTACCTATTGTTATGGTATTGTTGTATTATGTATATTTTTATATGTAACACCCTAAAAATATTTTTAATTTTGTCATTTTTAACCCATTTTAATATTAGTAAATTAAGCTAAAAATATCATAGAATTCTAAAATTTTCTCGAGCGTTCCTGTTCTCTGTAGAGTATTCTAGAGGGACAACTAAAATATATAAAAGCGACTCGTTTCCAGAGTTAATCAGTCAATTCAATCAGTCAGTCAGTCAGTCAGTCAGTTGAGTTAGTTAATTAAGTTTGGGCATTAACATAATTTTGAATTGGCATATGATTTAGTGAGTAATTTTGTCATCGTGATTTAATATAGTTGATTTAATTAGACGTAATTTATATTGTACCTACTCATCCGTGTTTCTAGTTTAATTTCATAGATTGTAAGTACCTATTTCATAATAAGTACCTATTTAAACTAATTTTTGTGTTTATATTTCAGATTTTCTTAAATTTATATGAATTAAGGGCTTTAAATACCTTTACAAATTGGCAGAACATTCAAGCAATATGTCATCAAGCACTAGAAAGTTCAAATGCAAAAACAACCCTGATTCCTTCTGTTATATATGTGGAAATTTTACACTTCCACATCAACGAGCAAATATAACTGACTTCGTAAAAAGAGCTTACTTAGCTTATTTTGGCATAAAACTGGGGGACCAAGATAAATCGTGGGCTCCACATAAAGCCTGCACTATATGCATTGAAAGACTGCGACATTGGACGAAGGGTTCGGATTCAAAAATACCTTTTGGAGTTCCGATGGTAAGTTTATGATTTCATAAAACTACGTAATTTAATCACTAGTATACTGTAACTTACCTAAATGTAATTGTAACTTAGGTACATAAACAAAAATTTACAGAAAATGTTTATAAGAATCTCCAATATTGCATAAGGTTGAAACACATAGAAATGTTAAATGTTTGGGTGATAACTTTTGATAAAATTCATAAAAACAAGTCTCTCGTCGCTTTTGTTAACGCTTTACAATTTTTTTTCCATATCAGGTGTGGCGAGAGCCTACTAACCACGAGACCGATTGCTACCTTTGCTTTGTCAAGACTTCGGGCTTCACTAAGAAAAATAAACATTGTATCGAGTACCCAAATTTCGACACCGCGATACGACCTGTGCTACATTCAAATGAGATCCCCATTCCAAAATTTAAGGGTCTGCCAACTCAAGAATTAGTTGAAGATGTTCCTGAAAATATTGTTATGCACTTTGAGGAGTCAGACACCGATTTTGACCACAGCGTATTTGAAAGTCAAAACGATCCGCAAAAGTTTAACCAGGCCGAGTTGAATGATCTTGTAAGGGATCTAAATTTGCCAAAAAAGGCTGCGGAAATTTTAGCTTCAAGACTTAAAGAGAAAAACTTGCTTACTTCAAACACATACATTTCATTTTACAGAAAAAGAGAAGAAGAACTTGTTAAATATTTTAGAACAGAGGATAGTTTAGTATATTGCTGCGACATAGTTGGTTTGTTAAAGAAGATGGGGGTTGAGTCTTACGATGCAAATGATTGGCGCTTGTTTTTAGACAGTTCGAAAAGAAGTCTTAAGTGTGTGTTGTTGCATAATGGCAATCTATACGGCTCGATACCGATTGGGCACTCAACAAAATTAAAAGAAAAGTATGAACATATAGAAAAGGTTTTAAATCTTATCAAATATAGGGAGCACGAGTGGATAGTATGTGTTGACTTAAAAATGGTTAATTTTCTGCTAGGACAACAAGGAGGGTATACTAAATATCCCTGCTTCCTTTGCTTATGGGACAGCAGAGCCAAGGAAGAACATTATTTCAAACAAATCTGGCCAGCACGAACATCACTTACTGTCGGAGAAAAAAACGTAATTAATCCACCTTTAGTGAGCAGAGATAAAATCATATTTCCTCCTCTGCATATAAAACTAGGCCTCATTAAACAATATGTAAAAGCTTTAGATACGAACGGCGAGTGTTTCAAATACATAACTTCAAAATTTCCAAGTTTAAGTTATGAAAAAATCAAGGCGGGAATTTTCGACGGTCCACAAATAAGAACAATGATTAAAGACAGCAATTTTCCTAATGTCATGAATGAACGCGAAAAAAATGGCTGGTTCTCATTCGTGGACTTGATAGAAAACATTTTAGGCAATTATAGGGCAGATAACTACGAAGAAATCGTAAAAAAACTTTTAAGGGACTACAAAGAGTTAGGTTGCAATATGAGCATAAAAATGCATTTTTTGAATAGCCATCTTGACCAATTTCCAAGTAATTTAGGTGATGTAAGTGACGAACAAGGGGAGAGATTCCACCAAGATATCAAAATTATGGAGGAACGGTACCAAGGCCGCTGGGATTCCCACATGATGGCTGATTACTGCTGGTGCTTGAAAAGAGACCTGCCATCAACAAGCAAATACGCTAGAAAGTCTTACAAAAGAAAATTTTTGCCACAGTGAAAGCTTCATATCTGTTTGTTTTTTTATTTTAAGTCATTTCTATCGTTATAATGTAATTTTACTGTAGTTTGAACTGCTTGTATTCATGAAACTTGAAAAAAAAATTTAACACATGACTTAATTTTTTAGTCCTAATTTGAAAAATCTGGAAAATGGCACATAGGCTGTCGACAAGAATAAGGACCTGATAGAGCCAAACCGAGTTGAAATTCGTATTCAGCGCACCCAAATTACCTAGAATCAAGTGTCAGATATCATTCAATAAAATACGTGTTGCCCAGTGTTATCAATAATTAAAACTGTAATCTGTTGAGTATACAAAACTTGTTTCATTTGGGAACTGCTTGATGATGAAGTAAACAGAATACGCCACACCTTAATCAATACTGTTATTATTGTTATTAATAATGACAATTATAAAGAAAAAATACTAATTAATTCATTATTATTCGTATGAATAATGTGACTATTATTATATTGCTATTGTTTGTTCCGATATCTATTGTTCAAATTACAAAGGAATACAAAGGGCACCAAACAGCAAGAGATCGGCTGGTCTCCACGAGGCTAGTATTTTCTTTTACAACACTAACAGGCCTGATTTTATTTTATAAAGTTAAAATGCGCGCTGAAGCCTATGATCGATACCTTAAATGAGTTATAATATGGAGCCACTCTATTCAACACACGCTTCATTCATGTACTTCACATACTTCAAAACCTCCGAATAAGCCTACAAAGGAGGGTCATAAGGGGAGTTGGTTGGGGTGGAGTTGAGGATGGTGATGTTCCATTTTGATCGTAAATGTGGTAGCAGGCGATGGTCAGGTCTGGTATCAGAGCACTGGGAGTTCTCAAATAATAGCCTTTTCAACTTTTTTTTTTTTTAGAGCAGGGAATCTTGAGGGGGATCTCTCGGGAGTCAAAACTTCCAAATAAATGTTTTAAATTTCAGGGGTGCTGCTTGGGTGTACAGTATAGGATTGTTAATACTTTTCAGGGAAATCGCGATATATTTAGAGAATTTCTTAGTTTTATATTGAAGTAATGATGTTCCGGGACTTTTCCAATAAATGTAGTACGAAACGCTGGTCTGGTCTGGTTTCAGAACACGTTGGGTTCTGAGATGATGGGGAGCCTGATGAGACATCTCGGGGTTCAAAACCGTCAAATAAACACATTAATCTTCAGGGAAGCTACTTAGTTAGAGTAGAAGTTTAGTTTTAAATAGCGTGTAATAGAATATATACACACGTATGTACACTGTGAGGGAAATTCTTAAATTGGGGGTGCTGGCCAGTTGGAAGTGCCTCTGGATAAGTGCTCTCTTATCTAAGTAATTCCAGTGCGACAGATTGCAATGAAAATAGTAAATTTTTAAAAGCAAGTCTCTCAGCACAATGGTTTCGGTGCTCAACGGAGAAATGATGCAATGGTAAAATGATGACTTCTTGTAGATAATAAATAAAAAAAAATCCTTAAAAAATTGCATGGTGTAAATTAGATTAAGTAGTTTAGTGTTCATGTTATCCTTTATTTTGGGTACACGAGATAAGTGTGCGCATGGTGTGAATGAACTCTGCCCTTATTCTTATTATACTTTTTCCTACTAACCTATAAATCTTCTCTCACAACTATTTTCTGTCGACAGTGGCTGGCGGAGAAGGGAGAGAGCCTTATCTGTTCTATACTTTACTATTACTTTATCAGTATTCTTTATTCTAAATTAATTTTCTATTGTTTCTTTAATTTATCTACTTCTTTCTTGGGCTAGCCTAGAGTGGATCTTAGGGTCTTTGTTGGCTTATAACTCTGTAAATCTGTAACACTATGTGTCGAACATCGCACTATTCATTCGTATTATACGAATGGATTTGCGAATAAAAAGAGGCTAACGTTCCTCACTGGTGACTTTACAGCAATTTCAGGCTTACGATTTCTTTTCTTTCTTTGCTGGTTGACTCTACCTTGGAGAAAAGAGGAGTACAGTTTGAAGGAGGCCTACTAAATCAGACGTTTCCAACGTTTTTCTAGCCGGTCCCTAAATTTCTAGTGGCGCCCCATCGACTTAAACCCACGGTAAGGAAAGTGCAATCAAGTAGATTACCTTTAATGTGATATCTGAACCTAATCTTTCCCAACAGGATTTCCTAATACGTGCTGGGATGATAGAAAGCATACTAAATTGACTGAGAAACGAGATATTTACGTCTATTGCGTACCTTTTATTTCATTTTTGGTGAATTATTATATCGCTTGTTGAACTCTGTCCCCGGAACCAGGGGTAAATCGTCTGTTCGCTGTAGCCGATGGCTGGGAATCTTACATGTCTTCCATTTCTGGGTGGGAAGAAGGAGAACTACAAGGCGAAGGAGTGCATAACCATTCTTTTGCTGCTGCAGGTTGTAAATGGGAAGGAGTCCACACCTCGCCCTTCGGCAATACGGAGTACATGTTGGAATTAGAGTTGACATTTCCTGTCCTCATGTTGACTCATTCCTGCGTTGACTAGAAGTTGCAAGCTGAGGGTTGATGACCCTTCATGAAAGTGATAAAACTTAGTTCTTCTTCTCCTCAGGGTGCACTAAAGCCCCATGTGCGGGGGGTCCATAACAAAAAATTCCACATTCAGGATTCATCACGTAATTTTGCAAATGGGTGAACACTTTGAGCAGACTCTGTAAGTGTAAAAACTCGCATTCTTCCAGCATAATTTTGTCAAATTTCATGAAGGTAAGTTACTCTATTAATTTTCATAATTTTTTAAAAGTGTAGCGTCATAATTAAAGTCTCTCCCTCTCTCTCTCTCTCTCTCTCTCTCTCTCTCAAACTCCCGCAGGGAGATATAAAACCAGAACTGAATATCATCTGTAACCCTTCAACTTAATATTTAAAAAACTGTTCCTTGGCTAAAGGGTTACAACCAGCCACCTTAGTTTGTTGGTTGTCCTTTTAAGAGTTTTTACTGTTCTTTCAGTTTTTTTATTCAGTTTTAGCCCAACCAGGTACTGCTCAGGTTATCCTGGTTTTCTTCTGAACTGAAAAAGAACTCATTGCATGGATTGCCAATCTTATTTACCTCCGATTTTATATATTTTTTTGCGGATTTTTAATTTCTTTAAGATTTTCTGCGGTTATTATACTTTTCATAATATATATACATAACGTGTGTGTGTGTGTGTGTGTGTGTGTGTGGGTGTGGGTGTGGGTGGGTGGGTGCGTATGTTGAGGGGGGGGGGGGGAATTTGAGAAAAAATAGAAACATGGAAATGCAGATTACAGTTCATCAAAATAAATAAACAAACAAATGAAGAGAGGAATAAATGTTTTTTAAATGTCAGCAATACATACAGTAAAATTGCTTTCAAAATTCAACAGGAAAAACCTTCAGTAATAAATTTTAGAAGACAGTTTTAAATACCTGAATATGCACAACATAAAAGGGCTCACATCTCTCTCTCTCTCTCTCTCTCTCTCTCTCTCTCTCTCTCTCTCTCTCTCTCTCTCTCTCAAACACACACACACACACACACACATACACATACACACATTGAGTTTAACGAGGCTTTTGTTATATTATTTTATCTGAATTTTGATAATCCTTCAGTGCAAAAATGAAATTGCGAAAGTGTCAAAGGAAATTAGATATGATTACTCAACACACACACACACACACACACACACACACACACACACACACCTATATATATATATATATATATATATATATATATATATATATATTGTGTGTATATAGGGGTGATGATTTACAGATCTACAGAAGCTAAGGTTAACAAAGACCCTAAGATCCACTCTAAGGTTAGCTCGAGAGAAAGAAGAGAGTAAGGGGTTAAAAAAAGAGAATAGGGAGTTAAAAGAAGAGAATAAGGGGTTAAGTAAGTAGCAAAACCTATCATTCGTGGGTTAACATTCAGAAAAAGAGAGAGAAAGACTCACCATCATCATCCGCCAGCCACTGCCTTCAAGTCGGAAAAATAGTCGAAGAGGATAGGAAAGGGGTGAAAGATGAAAAGAAGTAAAATAAGAACGCTTACAAACCATGCAAACACAGTCTTAACTCAAAGAAACACTGTCATACCATGCAAACTACAGACATGCAAGTTAAAAAAAAGTATGAAAAGTATACCAAAAAGTGGGTTAGTTTACACTACGAGCTACATCTAAGTTTGTGTTAGTCTAATTTTATTTTTTTAAATAATATAAATTTATCGCTGGCATATCACACGCTGGCATGTCACAAGCTAGCATCAATCGTCAACAGACTCAAACCTCGACTATATCCCCCAGAGCTCCTGTTGCTAATTGGTTTATTATTTTAAACGACGTTAATATTTTTAAAATGCCTATCTAAACGGTTTTTATACATATTAACGTTCGTAGAGTTAACGACGTGCACGAGAAGATTATTCCATTTATCAGTTACTTTAAACGTAAAAAAGTTTTTAGCGATGTTAGTAATGAAACGTCTACTACGTAATTTAAATCCGTTATTACGAATATTGGTATTAGCGAAAATTAACAATTTGTCAAAATTTACGTTATCGATTTTATTAACGATTTTGAAAACCTCAATAAGCTCTCCCCTTAATCTCTTAGTATCGAGTGAATGCAAGTCTAACTCTTTAATCCTATCTTCGTAAGACTTGTTGCGTAGTGACGGAATTTAGTTTCCAACCTATCAATATCCTCACGCAAATACGGGCACCAAAACTGAACGGCATATTCTAATTGAGGCCTGACTAGGGACTTCTAAAGGGACAATACAGTGTCCTTCGATTTAAATTTGAAATTACGCGCTATGAAGCCTACATCCTATTAGCTTTTGCGCAAGACTCCAGGCACTGGTTTCTAACCTTTAAATCCTTAGATTCGCGGACGCCTAAATCTACTTCCTCGTCAACCTCGCTAACTGTCTATCGTCCATCGTGTACGTGTAATTATTGTTACGAGAACCTATATGCAAACCTTTACATTTGTCTACGTTAAATTGCATCTGCCACTTATCCGTCCACTCCATGGATAACGTCTTTCAAATTTTTCAAATGTCTAGGATAAAGCGCGACAGGGCCTGGAGCCTTGCTAACTTTTAGCTTATCGATATAATGTACAATCTCACCCTCGTAAACAGTTGTTTCATTCAAAATAGTCTCTCTACAAAATAGAACGATATCGTCCACGTTGGGGACATTATTTACGTCTTCTACGATAAAACTGTCGCAAAAAAGTTGTTAAAAATACCCGCCATCGCCTGAGCGTCGGAAGCCAAAGCGCCGTTAGCGTCCACTAGAGGGCCTATGTTATCTTTTATCGGCTTACGATTATTGACGTAGTCAATGATGATGATGATGATGATGATGATGTCTAATGGTGTTCTTTGTTCGTTTATACACGCATAAACGACTAGAGCAATCTGCACCAAATTTAGTATACAACTTAAGGGAGAACCCGGTAAGGTTTTAGTAACACACCCGCCCCTCTCAGTCCCCTACCCTAGGGGGGGATCATTTATCATTTAAATATGCAAAACAGATTTTCCTTTAATTAACATTAGACCAATCGGCTAAACCACAGAATTAATAACTCTCAGCTTCTTTTATATTTCAAATAAAAAATACAGATATGTATATAGTCAATAAAATACTTGCTGAATGTTATAAAAGCACAAAAATATCCAGTAAATATGCATGTAAAACTTACAGTATAAGGCTTTTATTAATTGGAGGAAGAGATTGTAAACCCCAATCGACCAAGAAAGTACCCCGCAGGGGACGTTTGGCAGGAGACAGGGAATGCTAGAACCCGTTTCTACTGACACTGTTCCCTTTAGTTGATTTTTTTCCGCGTCTCAGCTACCCTATGAGCAGTCCGGCATGCTCTTAAACATAATTCTCTTCCCTCTTTCTCACTACACATATATATATATATGCATTTTACACACTGCACAATCTTCTCAAAATTTCTATATACTGTATAAAAAAAAAAAAAAAAAATGGCATTATGAACCTCGGAGGTCTTAAGTTCGGCTCTCTCCTTCTTACATAGGGGAGGAGGGGTATTTTTTCCTGGCGCTCGCCCTTGGTCCCTCCTTCCTGTATAGAAAAAAAATTAATATTAGGTCTAGACCCAAGAGCCGGTTCACCAATTAATTAATTTTCTCTACAGTCAACATAGGTGTTTCTGTCAGGCTATAGTGTTTGCGCCAGATTTAACTTATGAGTAAAAATATATTAATAATAATTAGTTAAGAGGACTAGAAACTTTTTCAGTGCTCAGGCCACCAAATACACCCATTGCTACAACTCTTGTATTATTATTATTATTATTAGCATTATCGGGATTTAAACCCCTGACCTCACTGTCAGTGTTTCATTATTTTAAAAATAATTTAGGGTAAATTATAAAATTAAAAGTGCTTAATGAAATTAGCATATTTTAGTTAGTTAATTATAAATGGAAACTTAACTACTATGTAATAATGGCAATAATGAACTTATACCTCAGTTGGAGTTAATGAAGCACTTCTTTAGTGATTTCCGAAAGACATTTAGTGATGAAGACTGTTTGATATATATGGGAATTGAATTCCATACATCTGCTCCTTCGAAAGAGAGTGCATTTCTTGTAGTTTCCCTCGTATTCTTTGGTTTGCTATAAAATCTCTGGTGAGATGATAATATATTTGATAGTGGTTGATTGCGCTTTAAATGAGTGATATACGTTGATTTTTATTGATAACTTTGAACATACTGACAGCAACATCGAATTTGTATAAATCATTTACAGTAGTTTTAAAATATTTAACTCTTTAAACATTGAAGAAATGTGACTTTGTCCGTTATCATTATTTGAGAGGGTTCGCAGACACTTTTTATGAATGATTTTTTTTCTTTGAACTACCTCATGTTGTAATGCAGTATAATAAATATGCGTAGAAGAAGGAATAATACAGTGTAAGCAGTGCGGTTTGAGAAAGAGTCGTTTTTAATTTAAATAATTTGAAGAGAAATCTTGATATTTTGAATTTGTTATGTTGTACATGACTTTTGAAATTTATTTTTTCGTCTACATTAATGCCAGTCACTTTAACTTCATTTACCCTTGCAAGTAGTATTCCTAATTTTTATTGATAGTTTCTAGTTATGTTTTGTGGTAATAATCACATAAGATGACTTTCTCAGGTTCAGTAAAAATTTATTAACACACATCCCTTTATAAACATGCTCTAATTGCCTGTTCGTTTTATTTATCAGACTGACAAAATTATGATGGAAAAAAGTAAGTGTGGTATCATCTGCATATTGTACACAATTTAATGTGGTTGAGTGATGGAAATCGTTCACGTGGACTAGAAATAATAATAGCTCAAGAATAGATCCTTGTGAGACCCACTAGTAAGGATCGACTTGTCGGAAAAATTATTGTTTAATCTAATATGTTGATGACGATTTCTCAGATACGATTTGAACCAATCGAGAATATTTCCTCTTATTTCATATATGTGAGATTTATTCAATAAGATATTATTCGAAAGTATATCAAATGCTTTTGATAAGTCGAGGAAGACTAAGGCAGTGTGTTTTTTGCTGGTTAAGTTCTGTATTAGGTTAGGTCAGGTTGAACTTTCAAGTATATTTGTAAAACCTAAAAAACTTGGTGCAAACAAACACTGTTCCATAATTTTTCCCTCTCTTACAAGGCCCAGTACCCACTTTTTGTATGTGTTCTGGTCTTCCCTACGGAGTCGCGACAATCGTAAGGATATGCACACAGCCCATCTCTACACGAACTGCGTATCACGACATTAGCAGTGTCACGATGGTTCATCTTTACAACTGCTCTCTTTTATCATGAAAAAAGGGGATATAATTAAGGTTAGGCTAGATCAGGTTAGGTTTCGCTAGGTTAGGTAAGGTTTGGTTAAATTTATTAGGTTTTTTTAGATTGGCTAAATGTCGCGATACAGGATTGAATATATGAAAATGTATGAAAATGTCGCACTCTTGTAGGGTAGCCAAACATGTGTGTGTGTGTGTGTGTGTGTGTGTGTGTGTGTGTGTGTGTGTGTGTGTGTGATATTGTTTTACCAAAAGCATAATTTTTTAAAAACTTCATATTAACTGAAATCTTTGTTTCTTAACTTAACTTATAATTTAGCCTATAATTTCATGGTTAAAAGTATTACGAACTCCACCCTTTCATTTTTTTAATCTCTCTTCACTGCATTAATTAGTCTACCATCAATCCCATAAATCCTCAAGATCCACCAAATGCTTCTCTATTCACTCAATTGTACGCTTTTTGAAGGTTCATAAGTGCCATGTATACCTTGCAATCCCTTTCACATGCTTTCTCAATCACTTGTCTCACTACAAACAGTGCAAATTCACACAGTCTCCTTCACCTCGGAACCTTCCTTGCTCATTGTTCACTAAGCATTTTGCAATACCACGAACTCTTCCTAGAATGCGCCTCGGTGATGTAGTGGTTAGAGTCGCTGACTACGAATCCATCGGCCTCGCGATCGAGACCCGGTGACGGCAGGCGGCGCGCAGCAAAATCCAGCTCTTCATCCCTCCACACAATAAAGAAATTAGTTGGTAGATAAATGGGTAGCCTAGTGGTTAAGACGCTGTGCTGCTGGTGGGGCGTGGTTCGGATTCCACGTTAAACTGTAGTTCTAAGGTGGAGTGACAAGCTTGACCTTCGTCAGAATGAACAATTGGGGCAAAGGCAAAACCAATGTTAACCAAGGTATCACTATCCTACCATACACCTTCCCTACCACGCTGAACAGGCTTGTACCTTTGTAATTCTTACATTCACTCTTTTCACATTGTACGAAGAGCAATAATTGCTTTCAGTCTTCAGGTACACTCCCATTTCTCTATGCAATCTGACAAACACCACAACCACTCTAACACTTTTAATCCCCCATACTTAATCATTTCCCCATATGTTCCATTCACACTTGCTGTTTTTCCACTTTACCTATATAATTTATCTGAGAGACCAATAAAGGCCAAAGCTTAAGGGCCAAATTAAACAGGGAAAAATATATATTAATAGTTCAATTAGCAATTGTAAGTGTTGTTAAAACTTACTGTAATATTTTAATATTTATTTTTACCAATAAAGATTGAACCTAGAAACGAGTACCACAAATTTTTCCTTGAAAATTTACTATTCATCTGAAACATTTCTTATTAGCCAGATAGGAGGAGACTGTAGATACCAATCAACCAGGAAAGTAATCCGGGGTGGACGTTAGGCAGGAGACAGGGAGTGCTGGAACTACCATTTCTCCTGTTACTATGTTCTTTAGCTGATCTTTTTCCGTGTCTCATCTACCCTATAAGCAGTCCAGCATGCTCTCAAATACACACTTCTCTTTCTATGTTTCACTACACATAAGTGTATTTTACACACTATGCAACCATTTCAAAATTTATAAAAAAAATGGCATCATAAGCTCCGGAGACCTTGATTTCGGTTCGCGCCTTCTTATGTATGGGGGCGTTTTTGCGTGCGTTCGCCTTAGCCCCTCCTTTTTATATAAAAAAAGGTGATTTTGTTTTGTACATGTACAACATGAACATTCTGGTACCTTGAGGTCATCTCAAGGTAATTTATTAATTCAGTATTAGAAACCTGTAAAGCAGCTCATCCTAAAGCATTTCTTGACATATTTTGGGAATGGAAATCCTGAAAATTTGGAAATTTTTACCAAATTTTTTTTTTATATAAAATGTTTAAAGTTTTTGACAATTGAAGATATGATATTTTTGCAGTTCAAGTAAAATTGTTGCAAATATGAGGACTTAAATTTTTCTTTCAGCAGATAATATCTTATCAGTAGAGGTAACAGTCTAAGTATTGTGCAAAGCAAATTTGTTAAACATTCCACCCCCTCACACAACCACACATACACACACACACACACACACACACACACACACACACACACCACACCCTAAGTAAAACTTCAGGGATCGGATTATTTATTTCGTTTCTGAAAGCTTTATTATATTACTCTAATTGTAATGCATGTGTTTGGTAGGTGAACCAATCTTGATGGCTTTGTTCTTTCAAACCAAAATTTTGTATTCTACAATTTAAGAAGGTATGAGCATTCTCGTATTCTCAATATGAGTTGCAAAACAATTCAGGATGAGCTTCGTCGTTGCAGTTCAAAGTTTGTATCATTACATTAGAATTTTGAATGAGTTCTCTTGTTTGTTTACGCTATTTTAATTTTAACCTTAATATTATTTGTTCCTTTCCTCCTTCTTCCTCTATTCTTCCCTCTCCTTCTTCCACCTTTCGTCCTCCTCTACCCTTCTTTTTACCCCTCTTACCCCTTCCTCCCCCCCTCTTCTTCTCGTCCTCCCTCCTCCTTTCGTCATCCTCCTCCTTCCTCACCCTCCTCCTTTCGTCGTCCTCCTCCTTCCTCACCCTCCTCCTTTCGTCCTACTTCCCCATTTCGCCCTCCTCCTCCCTTCTTTTTTCCCCCTCCTCCCTCTGCCGCCTCCTCCTTTCCTCACCGTCTGTTATCTTCCTTTCCTTCTTTCTTTTTTTCCTCCTCCTCCTCCTCCTTCCCTTCTCCCCTTCCTCCTCCTATCCCCATTCCTCTTCCCTCATTCTCCTTTTCTCTCCTTCTCTCCTCCTCCTTTCCTCTCCTTCCCTTTTCCCCCTTTCCTCCTCCCCCTCCTCCTCCTCCTCCTCCTCCTCCTCCTCCATCCTCCTTCTCCGCCTCCTTTTTTTCTTCTTCCCTCATCTTCCTTTCCTCCCCTCCCTCTTCCTCATTTCCTCTCCTCCCTCTTCATCAATTCCTTCGGTGCGCAATTTGTTTTCATTTCTCATATTTCGAAAAGATGACTAAGGTTCTAAATTTTTTCTAGTAATTTATTGTTAAGATTGGTAAAGTTGTAGTCTCCTTAAAAGTACTACAAGGAAATTCCCAAATACTGACAGTTAATAAAGTAATTTTCTTGATTTGCAGCAATAAACCATTCAGATCATTCGTGTTTATAATCGTATTATATCATATAATAATGTACGACTACTTTTCAAAGGTTATTCTTACATTCGAACCCACGAAAAGTAGGCTTAAAACCTAAATGGCAGTCAACGAAGACACCAGACCAGCACTAGGCATTCAGGGCCAAACTGAATTTTAATTAAGATTTCATGGCGATTTGATTTAAGATTTCAAACGAGTAACGAAGGTAAACCTAATCTTCAAATATGGCAACTTCAGTACTTTTAACAGTGAACGAAGACACCAGTTAGACTGGTTAATTTAGATCAATTTACTCGTGTTTTAGTTTCTGAGAATAGAGTACTAATGGGGGAAGTTAATTTTCATTTTTAAGGGAAAGGGAAACTGATTGATGTGTAAATATACTTGTCAACCAATTAACCTTGGTTAACCTTAGTTTAGCTTCCGCCCGAATTGTTCATTCTGACGAAGGTCAAGCTTGTCACTCCACCTTAGACCTCCAGTTACGTGGAATCGAAACCACGCCCCACCAGCAGCACAGCGTCTTAACCACTAGGCTACCCAGGGTACCCCTTTATCTACCGTCTGCCGTCACCGGGTCTCGATCCCGAGGCCGATGGATTCGTAGTCAGCGACGCTAACCACTACACCACCGAAGCACATTATACCCAAATAAGTATGAAATTCAAAGATATATTTATATAATAATACAGGGTGGCCCAAAAGGTACCTACCAAGTTTAAGACTTTATTTCACCATAACTATTGAGAGTACAAAGAAAATTCAAACGCCATTCAAATCAGCATCTCAAGCCATTTATATGACAATGTGTTCGATGTGCTGTCCCTCCACTTCGACGATTTTTCTGAACCTCATCCCAAAATTCGATACTACGCTGTGGAAAACCTCTGTCGGAATGTCGACGATTTGACGTTCAATCGATGATTTCAGCTCCTCCAAAGTCTTTGGGTTGCTCTGGTAAACTGTATTTTTGAGGTATCTCCACAAAAAGAAGTCACACGGGTTGAGATCAGGTGAATAGGCAGGCCAATCAATGCCGCTTCCATAGTGTTCCCAGTAGTCCAAACCAATTAAATTCTCTCCAAACTGATGTCAAACAAATGGCGTGAGTAGTATAGTGTGTCAGCAAATTTTCATCGAATTCTATTCATTCGTTTCGGAGAAAATGTAAGTTAATGTTGGTAGGTACCTTTTGGGTCACCCTGTATGTTTTATAAATATATTTTTTTATCTCAAAGTTGGTCGTACTTAGACATTAGTCAGTTTCCTTTTTCCTTAAAAACGAAAATTTAATCGAGTTCATTAGAAATGTAATATTTTTGTGTGATACATTGGTCAACATAGAATTTTTAACTGCCAAAATAATAAGTGCCTTTACCTAATTTTGATATGGTGATTCCAAAAATGCCGTAAAAAAGTTTCTAGCACTTGTAGATTTCGAGTTACACACTTCATTAAATTAATGCGCAAAAGGAAATCACTTATCACACCACACTTTCCAGCTAAGAAATCTAACTAAACTCTGTCTGTACTGACTATTTCGTGATCTTTTTATCATTTATCAATTGTATTTTGAAATGTAATCCACTTTGTACGTATTCTAAACACTCGTATTCCACTTTATGAGAAATAAAAACAATCGCAAGTTTATAGAAAAGTGCTCATATTAACTAAAGATCTAGACGTGATAAAGAATTCTGAGTATCACCATTGAAATCATCATATCCAAATTAACTAAGTGAAAACTCTTCTGTGGCAGTTAAAGACAAAGCTGAAAATTGTTGTCAAGTGATATCAAAGCAAAAACTACACCGTAATTTCATGGCATATGAGATGCTACTCAAATATTAGGAAAGTTTCTTTTTAATTTTTACAGTGTACACATTTCATCCATAGGATATTCCATTCAATTCCAATAATTTAACTTAAACCTAACCTAACCTAATTCACCCCAAAATCTAGTCGACAAAATATCTTGTCAAACAAATGTCACACGGAACGGTTTTATAAGTATATAAAGATTCCAAAAAATGGAGTTATTAAAATGGCGATGAAAATTCCCATGGACGAAACGTGTATAGGTCCAATAAACCCACCTTGAACGACTACACAACATCATTTGAATGAACCATTGTTGAATAAAAGCAACTGCTCCTCAATGACCTTCACATTTCTCGCGAATTCAAGAAATTTATGCAAAGAATTTATGTAAGTTTAAGTAAATAATTAACCATAAAAATAATTTTCTGAGTAATTATAAATTTAAAATAGAATATAAATCCGGTGATAAAACGCTAGTGATGATGGAAACAAGTTAATTCCGAAACGTTTGTAAATATAGTCTAAAGAAATTATTTACTTTCTCCCGTTCTTCTATTTACCTTCGAAATGAGGTTCTCTACTACAACAAACTCATCAACGAAATCATATATATATATATATATATATATATATATATACAGGGGGTCCGTAAGTTTCCATACATAGGAAAATTTAAACGTTTGTTTTTATGTTTCAGATACCCTAAGAATATGCGTTTGACTAAGATCTTGTTTACTGATGAAGCAAATTTTTACGTCAATGGAGAGGTTAATCGGCAAAACATACGTTATTGGAGTAATGCTAACCCTAACTGGCTGAGTCAGACGAAGATGCAAGGTGCCGGTAAAGTGATGGTGTGGGCCGGGATATGGGGTGACAGAATTATTGGACCAGTTTTTATCAGTGGAAATCTTAATGCCGAAAGGTATCTTAACATGTTGCAAGAAGAGATTTTCCCATCCCTGCTAAACGAGGAAGGTAACTTCCCAGTTTACTTCCAGCAAGATGGAGCTCCACCTCATTATGGTCTTCACGTGCGTCGGTATTTGGATCAGCAGTAGTTTCCGGATGCTTGGATTGGTCGGCGTGGTCCTGTGGAGTGGCCTCCCAGATCCCCAGATCTCACCCCCCTTGATTTCTATCTTTGGGGGCACTTGAAGGCCATGGTGTATCAGGAAAAGATACGAGACATAAATCATCTAAAGGAACGTATCACCAACGCCATTACAAGCATAACGTCAACTGTGCTAATTCGTGTTCATCAACAGTGGGGAAAACGTATTGAAATGTGTTTTCAAAACAATGGCAACCATGTAGAGCATATTATATAAATAAAAATGGTTGTCCATAAAAAAATGTTTATTTTTCCTATGTATGGAAACTTACGGCCCACCCTGTATATATATATAATATTATATATATATATATATATATATTAATATTATATATATATATAGATATATATATATAATATATATGTCTATATATATATATATATATATATATTATTAATAATATATATATATATATATATATATATATATATATATATATAATCTCCAAACTTTTGCAATGATTAATTCTTGTATTTACTATTGCCTAAAATGACATAAATAATTCTTTATTTGTCAATTTCTAAAAGAAAACAATAATTTCAAGAGGGAATACTTTAATAAAAGTTTTTTTTTTATATTGTAACATCCGAATTACGTGTGACAGGCTTATAAGATATTTCAATTTCTCCCTTTACACACACACACACAGAGAGAGAGAGAGAGAGAGAGATATTGCAAAAATTGAAAATCATAATTCGCCTTCCATTTCCTCGGTTTACAAAGAGCAAAAGCATAAACAGTTTCGGAAAAAGTTCGTCGACAAACAAAATTATAAACAACATGAAAGGTACTCATTGGTAATATTTCGTTTTTCTTTAGATATTTTATTCTTTTTGTTCACATTAATAAAATTTCAAAATCAAAACAATATTTAGTAATTAGTAATTGTTTTATGCTTTTACGCTGTATAGTATATATATATATATATATATATATATATATATATATATATATAATATATATATATATATATATCACGGGCTGGCAAAAAAAAGGAGACCTCGAACTTTGGCTGTAAAATCCAAAGTTATGGTCAGATTTCAATATTTTTTTCACAACCCACAACTAAGTAAATTTCCTATACGGTGAGGGGATTTCAAAGAAAACTAATGAAAATTACGGATTTGTTGAACATTTCTTTATGCCACTGGAAATTCTCCATTTACACTACTACTGCATTGTATGTGCAGATAAAAAGTTACAAAGTACTCACATATGGTGCTACCTTGATGTTAAAAAAACTGCTCGATATGTTTACCACGAACTTCTACAACCTTTTTCAGTCTAGGACGGAACTCATCTATGGCCTTATTGATTTGTTCTTGTGGTAGCTCATCCCATTTTTCCAGAAGAAGCTGTCGTAAATGAACGACATTTCTTACTTTGACCCGATAAATTCTCTGTGACAAATTTTCCCAAAGGCCGTAATCGACAGGATTTAAATCTGGACTGTTTGGTGGCCAAATTTAATACCGCTACCTGGTATTCTTTTGATATCTCCTGTTTTATCGATTTTCTTGAGAAGCTTGTCCAAACCTCTTGCAGTTGGCTTACGTTAATTAAAATCGCTTTAACTATCAACTTGAACCTATGATTAGCAAGATTTTTCTGAAATATTCGCCATAAATCCAATTTCTCAGCTAAAATGCTAAAAGATGGCATACAAACCATAAAATTACCAATACTACCATACTAAAATTTCATGGTTCCATGTACCGTATTTGCCGAAATATGAAGGATTTAAAAGGTATCCCTTTTTTTTTGGCCGACCCGACAATACAGTACTAGTGTAAATGGAGAATTTCCAGTGGCATAAAGAAATGTTCAATAAATCCGTAATTTTCATTAGTTTTCTTTGAAATTCATTCACGCTATAGGAAATTTACTTAGTTGTCGGGTGTGAAAAAAATATTGAAATCTGACCATAACTTTGGATTTTACGGCCAAAGTTCGAGGTCTCCCTTTTTTTTCCCACCCGATATAATATATATATAATTTTTTTTCAGTGCTTAAATATACGTTCGAAATATACTGAATTTTAAAAATATTTTTAAGAGCTATTTTTTTCTGTCAAATAAAAATTTTATACATCTCGTAATCTTGTAGATGTTCCGTGCGTCGGTTTCTCTTTACACGGAGGTCAGGCTGGTGGTCCCACATCTAACACTGTACTTATGTAGGAGAGAGTTGCTGTCTTGAGTTCTCCGTTTCACATAGCCAGGCACACCAGGCTCGTCCGAGACTGTCTTGAGCCAGGCGTCTATTCTTCTTTTGAAGACGTCTACGTTGACATCAGTGGTTTTTCTTGTTTTTTTGAGTAACTAGTTAAATATTATTGGCCCTCTGACAACCAACTTCAGATTTGAGGAAGTCCCTTGGCTGGGAACACTGCGCATTCTACCTTTCATATTTTCCATTGTTGTTTGGGTGATTATCGGGTTCAGTTTGAGGTTAGGTACGATTTTATCTATTATTTTCCATGCGTATATTATGGTGTATCTCTCTCTCTTCTTCTTTCTAGCGAATATAGATTTAATTCAAGTAATCTTTCCCAGTAATTAAGTTCTTTGCAGCCATCAATCCTGGCTGTAAAATTTCTTGGAAATTCTCCTAGTTTATCAATTTCTTCTTTTTGATATGGGGACGGCAAGACTGAGTAATTATTCAAGTTTTTGTAAGATCAGTGTTTTCGGCAGGGGAATCATTACTTTCTTGTCCCTTCTTTTGAAGGTTCGCAGTAACTGCCCCGTGATTCGTTTTGCCTTGTTTATCGCTATCTTATTTTGTATCTAAAACTTTGCATCATCGGCCACTGTAAGCCTTCAATCTTTTGCTTTCGTGTTTCCCTGAATTTCCTGTCAATCTGGGAAAAGAGGGTGTTTCAAATGTCCGGAGCCATAGGAATATTTATTTTTCAATTACATAATAATAATAATATACATGTTACAGGGAATCTGTGTAACTAGGGATTTCACGAAATCCCTAAAATGTTCGGGGATTTCATGTAAGGTTAAGACGATATTTTCGTTAGTTTTAACGAAAACATCACGACTTAACCTAACCATTCGTCAGTGGCGTACAGTTGACCTAACCGGGCATTCAGTTAACTGGGCATTCAATAATTTTCTCGTAGGTTTAAAGAAAACATCACGACTTAACTTACATGAAATCTCTGAACATTTTAGGGATTTCGTGAAATTCGTAGTTACATAGATTCCAGTAATACACACACTCACACACACACACACACACACACTCACACACACACATATATATATATATATATATATATATATATATATACACAGGGTGTCCCAAAAAAACTATATACTCTTTATAGCATCATATATTTTATAATTTAAAAAAAACAAAACATATTGTTATAGCAATTGCCAATGAAAGGTAAATTAGTAATCTAAGTGATCAAAATGTTATAGCGAGTTGTTTGCATATAAAATTTAATTAACTACGCCAAGTGCTCAAAATGTTCTCCGGCGGCATGAATGCACTTTCAATACAACAAAATCGTGTGGTATGATGAAGCTACCTTCAAGCTGAATGGCACAGTAAATCGACACAACTGCAGGTACTGGTCACTTGATAATCCACACGTTTATGTGGATAAACATGTTAATTTACCAGGATTAACAGCATGGTGTGGTTTATCATCCAGGTGTATGGTTGGACCATTTTTCTTTAATGGGACAGTTACCGGTGCCGCATATCTCGACATGTTGCGGACAGAAATTATACCTGCAGTTCGGAAGTTGTTTGGAAACGACGACTTTTACTTTCAACAAGATGGAGCCCCCCCTCATTATCATTGTGATGTCAGAAGGGACCTCGATGAAACGTTGCCTAACCGTTGGATAGGACGAAGAGGAAGCGTTGAGTACCCTCCACGTTCACCGGATTTTTACTTGTGGGGCTACCTGAAGGATGCAGTTTATGGTACAAGACCTGCAACACTCGAACACCTTAAGGATGCAATTAGGGAAAAGTGCGGGACCATCACAGCATCCACATTAATCCATGTCTGCGAATCAGTTAGTCGACGTATTCAAAAGTGCATTCAAGCCGCCGGAGAACATTTTGAGCACTTGGCGTAGTTAATTAAATTTTATATGCAAACAACTCGCTATAACATTTTGATCACTTAGATTACTAATTTACCTTTCATTGGCAATTGATATAACAATATATTGTTTGGGTTTTTTTAAATTATAAAATATATGATGCTATAAAGAGTATATAGTTTTTTTGGGACACCCTATATATATATATATATAGAGTATATGTGTATGTGTGTGTATATGTATATATATATATATGTGTGTGTGTGTGTGTATATATATATATATGTGTGTGTGTGTGTAGACATTAAAAATATTTCCTATAATTCCAGACTTTGGAAACACCTTGTATTCTATCTATTTTAGTTCCTCATTTCTTCCACTTCTCAAGAGCCGAAAGTTTTCAGTGTTAAATTTCATGTTGTTGTCTTCTGACTATATTCGTATGTATACTCTGTTTGTGTCCGTCTGTAAGGCTTCCACCTTTCTGCATTTCTAATTTTTCTGCTAATTTTGTACCATCATACAGCATGAATAGAGATTACTATGCTGTTGTTAGTTACTTCATTGTGTATGTCTGTTAGAATGATAATGAATAGGAGTTGGACTAACACTGTTCCTTGTGGTAGTGAGGGTGCGTACTTCCGATTCTGATGATGATATACCTTGAATTTTTACGACTTGCTGACGTTCTCTTAAAAAGCGATGATATATTTTTCCACTTTGTCCGTTATTCTCACATGTTTCATTTTATGTGCTATTATAAGTAGTATGACCGCAAAAGGTTAGAGTGCAATTGCAATGCAATGTTCATCGATTGAGTGCCAGTGCCACCGCCCCTGTTGCAAGGTGCCACCCCCACCCCACAGGGTGCAATAAAAGTGGGGAATCTCTCCACCTGCCACAAGCTGGGGGAATCCACCTAACCTAAGAGAGAGAGGAGAGAAAGCAGGAGGAGAGAAGGAACTTTGGGGGAGAAGCTGGAATGTCCTCACCCCCAAAGGGTTATACCTAACTTAAGAAAGAAAGGAGAGAAGAGAGCATCCTTCTTGAAATTTCATCCGAGCATCAGCTGGCTTAGAAGTGTCACTCAGCCAGTTGGCATAGAAGCCAGTGCCCGCCAGGCATATCAGCCAGTTGGCACAGTGTATATATATATATATATATATATATATATATATATATATACCGTATATATTAACTTTTGCGTAGCCATTTGCTCTAAAAGCACACACACACTTCCCGACTATATATACGCTCATAGATTCCGTATTACCACACACACACACACACACACTCCGACTGTATATATACACGCTCATAGGTTCTCTATTATTACACACACACACACACACACACTCCCAGACTATATATATATACGCTCATAGATTCCCTATTATTACACACACACACACATACACTCCCGACTATATATATATATATACACACACACTCAGATTCCCTATTATTACACACACACACACACACACTCTCCCCGACTATATATATATATATATATACACGTTCATAGATCTTCGATGAAGTAAATTGAAGTTAAACTCGAAAAACAATTCTCTCCATCATCAACGATCTTATTCAATCTCAGAATATATGACTATATAGAAGGGGATTAGTTAACATTATGATGAGCTTAGTGTTGAATATTTTCTCCAATCGTCACCCTGTAAATGCTCATATGACTATATATATATATACAGGGCTATTCAGAATGATTCACCTGATTTCAAATGAGAATATTTTTTAATGTTACAAATACAGTGATTTGTGATACATCAACGAAAAGAAAAACTGTCCAAATTTTGTCTCTCACCTCATAAATGCTCTATGTGACTTCCCCTAGTTACACGAGCAACGTCGACACGATAGTCGAATTCCTCCCATACTCGCTCCAGCATGTTTGTCACTGACTCTACGGCAGTAACAATGCGAGTTCGGAGCTCATCCAAAGATGTGGGCAACGGTGGCACGTACACAGTATCCTTAACGTACCCCCAAAGGAAGAAGTCGCACGGTGTAAGATCCGGCGACCTAGGGGGCCAGCTGTGGATCACCAAGTCATGGGGCCCACTGCGACCAATCCAACGGCGAGTGAGCACTTCGTTGAGAAAACGGCGAACGTCCAAATGCCAATGATACCACCGATACCACCGACGGATGCTCTGAGCACCCGGTGGATCTGTTCTGTAACGTCGACGAAACTCACGCTGCACTGTGACTACCGATTTACAGCTCGAAAACTGCAACACACAAAACGCCTTCTGCTGTGCGGACGCCATTTTCACACTGATTGTTTGTTGCTAGGCTAGGCCACGGCCTGACTTTGGAGCCCTCTCGCGGTGATCTTGTAAAACTCGGAGATTTCCTCTTTCATGTGGTGTATGCCCAGTTGATGCACGGTTGATAGGTACGGAAGTATTCTCAGTTAAAATCGGATGAATCATTTTGAATAGACCGTATATACAAACTCAGAATGGTCCCCAGAGAAACTTATATGTTAAACACAGACCGTGCATGGAACAACGAACTCTTCTGGGAAATTACATCCACTATAGTTCGAATAAGTATTGATAAATGACAAATACTATAGTTTTTTTCTTTTTCATGATGTTAGCCCGACGTGGGCAACGGGTCACTCGCAAAGAGGTCCCAAAAATATAGCTTCCCTCACCAGTTATCTGCAAAGCAGATAGGATCCAGCTTTGGGACAGGATCTAGGGTTTACAGCAGCCTAGCCCCGCTACATTTAGAACCTCAATATAAGCAAAAGACTCGTTGCATTCACGTCAGATTGAATACATCAAAGAAAAAGGGGTAACTATTGTATTTTCAGCCAAAAATCAAAACATCATGAAAAAGAAAAAACTATAGTATGTGTCATTTATCATTATTTATTCAAACTAAAGTGGATGTAATTTCATTCCGTCACAGCTATTTTAAATAATAGTAACTTCTCTCTCTCTCTTTTTACTATTTTATTATATGCACAAGGGTTTGTTTTTTATTAAGAGAAAAATATAGTTTTTAGGCATTTTCTTCGTTTATGTCAGACGAATTTATTCAATCTTAGAATAGATGATTATACAGAAGGAATTTAATTATCCTTATGATGAGATTAGTGGTGAACCTTTTCATCCCATGCACATATCAAACTAAGGAATAGCAAGAATATTTTCTCCAACTATTACCCTGTAAATTTAAATATTAAACGCTCATACGAATATATATATATATATATACACATAATCCCTTAAGGCTCACAACTATATTTTATTTGCTATTCACATTTTTTAAAATGTATTTCTAAAACTTTTTAGGCTTAGACAAATGAGGCGCCAGATGAACGTCCTTACACCTGGAATTAATGAAACAAAACCCACCTGCATTGAAGGTGACAGATAAAATTTCGACTCGTCGTCACTAATACCTTTCGGAGAGAGAAACTAATCCGGCCCTTTGCTAAATTCATTTCTCTGAGCAAACACTTGACAACTGTTATTTTTGCCTTAAATACACTTCGATATACGTTCTGAAAAGCACGGAATGGAAAACTGTATTTTATTCTCACCATGCGTGATCTTATTAAAGATTTCTCTTTGTGTTTGCTTTTATAGTTATAAAAGCAAACACAAATTTTAAACGTTTTAGACTTTAAAAGAGTTTATTCCTTCAAAACCTCTCGGATAAAAATAATCAAAAGACTTTCAAATTACTTTGTAAACACTTAAAAAAGAGGTCGAGAGTCTTCCCGTTAATACAAATAAGTTTAGGTAAAACAGTTAAATTTATTCAATGAAGATATTAAAAACAATGAATTTACACTTAAAATTTTTTTAAATTACATGCTGCTAAATTTATCCGCTTATGATACCTTTGAAAACAAGTGAAAAAATCTGAGGAATAAATAAGTCAAATAAAGACACGCCCCCAGAATTCGCGCCTCGTCCAATTACAACCCAACTGGCGGGATATAAGAACGAATCCATGGTCTCTGGTTCATGGAAAACCTCGCACACACGTTACAGTCACACCCAAATTTACTGACAGCCAAAAGGAAGCTTGCTAGTCGAATATTGGTCTTCTGAGGGGTGGTTACAATCGTATCTTATATATACAAACGTATCCTATATAAAAGGGGGCATTTTCAGCTGGAACCGACAGCAGTTATTTTTGTCAACGAGTAACCACACATTCTCTCGTCATGGACGCCTCCAGTCAGCCAGAACCCTACTGTTACCCACAGGTGTTTGAAGTCGGTGACCCCTCTGCCGGGGCCACACTCGAACTTTTCGCAGCCTCCGACGGAGGAAATCTTCTTTCGACACAAGCCGTGGAAGAATTTTGTGACGTTGAGCAGAGTGAACGAAGCACATTTGAAATGTTGTTGTAGAAAAATTTATGTAATTGCAAACTACCTTCTGTAGCGTGTACTAAAATTTTTTCAAATGTCCAGGGTTCGATACCCGACAGGTGATGCGTAGAATCCCCAGCTAGGATAAAAGTATTTCCGACTCTGTAAATTATTGTGCTCTATTAAGTATTTAGAGAACGAATTTTCAAATTGTTTTGTTTATCAAGTAATTATAATTATGGATTAATTAAAAAAAAATTATAGAAAGTTCTACAGGTAGAAAGTCGTGTAGTTGAAGCTGAGAAGAGGGATTGTAATGTGCGTAGACGTACAGTTTTCAATAATAAATGCTTTGAGCTCGATAAGTCAATTGGCACGTGCAGGAAAATGAGAATCTGTGAATGTGGTATGTTTCATATGATGGATAATTGGGGTAAATTCACCATAATGTGATGAAATTCACTGTTCTACATGCCATGAGAAATATAAGGCGGATGGTGTAAAGCATGTATGTTATATGAAAGATGCAAAGCCTAAAAATAGACGTTGTATAACTGTGTACTACGATATAGAAGCATATACGGTTGCTGAAACCAAAGAGGTTATCCCACATCTACTTGTAAACCAAACTATCTGCGATGAGTGCATGGAGGCTGAGTATGATGAGTGTCACAAATGTGGTAAACGGACAAGCGTTTTTAAAACGATCGCCCACGATAACCCCGTGAAACTCTTTGTATCCTATATTGTCAAGTTAGCGGACAAGCTAAAAAAAATGACTGTATATTCTTGCCCATAACGGGGCAAAATTTGACACACAATTCCTTTATAAGGAACTGCTTGAACATGAGTTATCGGAGATATTTACAGGCGACCCCTTGAAACGAGGAAACAAACTTATACAGATGCAAATAAGAGGTAATGTTCAGTTTAAAGATACTTTATTATTCACACCTTGTAAACTAGCCAAGCTACCCAATATGATGGGCGTAGGCGCCGAAGTTTCAAAAGGGTATTTCCCTTACACTTTCCTCACTAGCGACACTTTAAATTATGTAGGACTACATTATTTTAACTATGCCAGCATGTGTGATAGTGAGCGTGAAGATCTTGACTGGTAATACAACAGTTTTAATGAAGATATTCCTTACAATATAGCGGATGAATGTGAGCGTTATTGCGTGAATGATGTGCGCGTGCTTAGAGTATGCTTCGAGGCCTTTAGAAGGATGTACATAGATCGGTTCAACTGCGGCCCGCTGCAAATCGCAACCACGATCGCCACATTGTGCTTTACTGTGTTCAAGAACAATTTCATGCCTAAAGACACCTTAGCCGTCATTCAAAGAAATAACTCTCGCAGTTATGTGCATAATGCTAATTACTGGCTCATACACCTACAGCAGCAGACCGTTGTATAGATAAAACATGCCTGCAACAGGGTGGAAGTACCCATTAAGGTCAATGGTCGTGTTTTTTGGGTTGATGGCCTAAGCGAAGACCGGATCACTGATGAGAAGACTGTACTCTTTTAACGGTTGCTGGTGGCATGGTTGCCCACGTCCTGAGTGTGGAATCGTAGGAGATATCGACGGTAGATTTCATGCCGATAGTCTTGCATGGACCCGCAGTCGCGATCAGCTTATAAGCTCCCAGTTCACTCACAAGATCTTGTGGGAGCATGAGTATGATGCACGAGTAAGAAACAGATGGGCAGTACCGCGAAGGAATAAACACGATCAAGTGCTCAATGGTGTGGGACCCTCTCAAATGCGGTGATAGCTCGTTCGGAGGACGTACAAACCCATTCAAGCTATACTTTCCGTCTACGGAGGGCCTGAAACTCCATTACTACGATTTCTGCTCTTTATATCCCTAGGTGATGAAGAACAATCCGTACCCCGTAGAAGCACCTGAAAAACTGGTGGGACCTAACCTGCCCACCATCGAAGAGTTCTCAGCAAATTTCAACAAGAACTATTTCGGCCTTTCTTTCGTAGACGTGCTCCCCCCTCGTCATTTATGGATGGCGATCTTACCTGTCGTTATAGATCACAAGCTCATGTTTCCCATGTGCGTGAAGTGCGCAGAGGAGAACATTGGGTCCTGTAATCACACACTCAACCAGCGGAAGATCAGAGATGTATATAACTACAAGCCATGAGCTGGGCCTAGCTGTTCGCTATGGCTACAGAATATTGAAGATATATGAGGTGTGGAGGTTTTAGAAGCTATCCAACCTTTTCACGCCGTATATAAATACATTTTTGAAGGATAAGGTAGACGCACCAGGGTATCCGTGAGGGGTTGAGACCGAGGGTGAGAAATCGGCGTATATTCACGCTACCGTGATCGTGAAGGGATACAACTTGACCGGGCCCAAATTGTTAAGAACTCTGGCAAGCGCTTTAGTGCAAAGTTGTGCTTAAATAGTCTTTGGGGAAAATTTGCACAGAATACAGGCAAGGGGAACGTTCATCTGGCCCAAAGTTATAACGAGGTGTGAGATTATGCCAAAGCTCCCGACAAAGAGGTCATGGAGATCGTGAATGTAGGTAATACGTACATAATAAAGTACAACATCACCGAATTGGTCACACATACCTCACTTGTTACAAACATACCTGTAGCCAGCTTCACAACGGCATACGCACATATCAAGCTTTGGGGACTACTGCACTCTCTTGGGCGGAGGGTCCTGTACGCAGACACAGATAGCGTAATATCCACAGAGAGAGAGGGCGAATACATGCCGCCTATTGGGGAATTCCTTGGAGAGTTGACTGACGAGATCAAGGATAAGTATGGTGATAGTGCATACGCTGACTCCTTTGTATCAACAGGTCCCAAAACTTACGGGGTACGGGTGAGGGTGGGGGAAGAGATGAAATATATCGTGAAGGCGAAGGGCATCACGATTAACCAGGCGAACCGAAGGGTCGTTAACTTTGACTCGCTGAAGGAACTAATGTGTTTAGAAGATGAGGGTGACCAGCCACCGCAACTGACTGTAGGGACCCACAATTTTCAGGAACAGAAACTGGGGTGCGTGAAGGAACTTAGGGGCACGAAGGTGTGTTGTAACACCTATAAGAAACGTTACCAGGTGTCTTGCACCTACGATACCGTACCCTTTGGGTACCATAGTATTTGAATGTTTTGCCATATATATATACCTATTTACCTGTTAACGATATGTTCATTTTATTTATTACGTATATTTGATGTTTATTAAATAAATCATGTTTCAATTAGGGTTTCATTTTCTCCTTTGTGTGTGTGTGTGTGTGTGTGTGTGTGTGTGTGTGTGTGTGTACAGGAAAAAGTCCTAAGCTCCGCCCACTGTAAGATCAATCATAGGGTCACGTGATTCCTGCTACTACCTGGGCATATCTCTACCCCTGCGTGCTCAGTTGACCGCTACAACCACTGGGTCTCAGACGTGTATTTGAAGAATTCTCACGTAGACGAAAAATAGTGATGGCTACCTTTGATATTGCGTGCTCGACGTTTATGAGGTGGTATTCGGTAAAGTCGAAAGATGTGGTGAATACTGAAAGACTGCCTAGCCCTCCCTCCTTTGAGATTTTTAAGGCTACACTGAACCGTGCGAAGTGTGAGGAGCAAGAGGTTCAAATACTCTATGGATATTCTGGCGAGAGCATTGACGGATTTCTCGGCACAAACGATGTAACGGACTACGTTGTAGGAATAAACTGTATAAAAGTGTACATATACCGTGAAGTGAAAGAAACAAGTGCAGAAGAGAAGCAACAGGTATGGGTAGTGAGTCTTGTTGGTGAGTGGTGTGACAAGCGGTATTATGTCATGCTACATCATACCGAGTACGCGTACCCTGCGGCTGAGAATGTAAATTTTGTCATCATGGACAGTCTGAAATACTTTTACCACCACATTCATACATATCATGACGAGATTCGCAGTGAGGTTGTGGCTAAAGGCCTGTGTGAGTTTTTAATAGGATTTAGAGACGAGTATCGAATGCTAAGCAAAAAGGATAAATACGGACACATGTTTCTCTCAAATACTGCGCCAGAGTGTTAATAAAATATGTGTAGTTCGAGAAAATACCCCTGAACGAAGATGATTGGTGCGCATTCTGGGAAATGATAAACCATTAAAGCCGCTATTGCTCCATGTATCGTAAAAATTCTGATTGCCCGGTATAATGGGGCACAAGTATTCACATGATTCTTTCATGCTGGAACAAACCCTTACACGAAACATTAGCGTTTGGTGTGACTCACCCTTGTGACTCGTTTCCCAAACCTGTCTCCGTGCCTAACTGCGCACCGGCTGCTCATCGTCATCTCAGAGCTTCACCCGACTGGACGTGCACTCCTCACAATAGAAAACGATGGAGCTTCTGTTGAGCAGCATTCTCAATGCCGTATACGATGTGTCCGTGACGAAGTCGTTGCGTGTGTTCAGGCGTAAAACCGTTGCCGTTAACTATGTACTTGAAACGACTTGTAGCCAAAAAAACTCCTGGTAAACGAAATGTTATTTATTTAAGTGTTGAGGAGATGAATAGAGTCTTCGTGATAGTTGAGAATTGGGGCAAGGATTGTTATAAAATACCTGTAGGTGTAGGCACAAAAAGAGAGCAGATTAGTCATCATATGCTGTTATTTGTACGTTGTGTATAATACGAGACCAGCCATGTATTGATATACGGTTGATGTGGAAGAACGCAGCTGACAATAACACCCTTATTCTCACGCGAAACCGTTTCATTCTCAACAGAATGTTTGAAATCGTCGGTTTCCGCAAGCTAAAGCCTATATTAGACGCGCGTGTTGTCGATATGCTTTATTTTGATACGGTTCTTCAATACGCATACACTGCTCTGCGCGACGGCTTTACCGAGTGTAGGACTGAACAAGGTGAGAATGGATTGGAACTGGATGCGTATTTAAAAGGTATAGACTCTTCAAAATATCTTGAACTTTGGTACAAAGAACTTGAGCTGTACAGGGCTGAGCTCGCTCACCTACACTGTTCACCCTGAAAAATTGTTTCTTTATATAATGAGCAGCTGTCGTTACGACTTAGGAGATTATTTCAACTGCCGCTATGCGTTGTGAAGAAGAGTTCACGGTTGAAAAACACGGATTGGAAAGAATAAACCCTCGATTGGAAAGGAGTGTTTATAAACTTGAATTTAATAATGATGCTGTGGCGACCGACAACCTCTTTCTGCGTGCTTTTGAATGTATTCTGTCCGTGTTTAAAGAGAGTGATAATTTGCCAACCAATTCTAAAGTGGGCACAAAAATATTATTGAACGAATTGAAGGCCCTTTACATTGAATATAGGCATCCGCATACCTTGAGTGGTGAAATAATGTTAAATTGTATTTATTGCATAGTACAAAGCAACAATGATGTAACTGTAGATTCGATCACGTGCGAGTTTAGTATTTTAGTTAAGCGCAGTAGAACATAAAGTGTATGTATTTTGATGTGTATTATTTGAAGTTTATATATATAAGTATGTATTTGCTCGTACATATATTAAATGGTATATAGAATTATCCTGTACTATTATTATTTTATATATATATATATATATATATATATATATATATATAAGCGTGTATTTGCTCGTACATATATTAAATGGGTATATAGTTTCAACCTGTACTATTATTTTTATTTAAGAATGTATATATATCCTTCGTTTAATGTGTGTATTTTTGCTGTATATTATTTTTTAATGTATATTTATTTCCTATATATTTCAGGAATTATTTCCCTTAACTCTTCTAAATAAACAGAATGATGTAGTTGGGTTTTATTATCCAACAAATGCTTTCCTGGGTGTATATATATATATATATATATATATATATATATATATATATATATATATATAAACGATATTAAGGAATAACTGGGTTGAAGGGAATATATATAAACAATGCACCTTCAATAAGTATATATACGTATACACTACACCAAATGGCTGGTTACGCCTTCTAAGCCGACTGATGGATTTCTAAGCCAACTCTCAAGAATATCTCCATTAATTAAATAAATAGCGCAATCTGGCAATTCAAAAGTTATTAATATATATACACATACATCTAGAAAAGCCATTTACACCTTTCAAGCCAGATTAAGCCAATTGGCTGAATTACACTTCTAAGCCAGCTGCTGAAGCCGAGAGTTTTATTATGCGTCTGGGTCTCCTGCTGGGGAGATTCCCCCTTTTTTGGCACCCTGGGGGATAGGGGTGGCACTGGCACTCAGATGATCAACATTGCAATTGCATTCTAACCTTTTGCGGTCATACTACTATTATACTATGATTACACTTGTCGAATTCTTTAGCAAAATCCGTGTATATGACATCGTAGTTTTCATTGATTTCAAGTGCATCAATGATGTTGTTATAGTGTTCTATTAGTTGTAATAAGCACGACCGGAATTCCGTGCTGGTTCTCATTAACTGAATCTTTCCTGCGTTTCCAAGATTTCATAGAATTTCCCTCTAACTATTCTTTCAAATATTTTGGTGAGATGGGACGGCAGTGACACTAGTCTATAGTTCTTTGCTTAAGACCTATCCCCTCCTTTATATATACAGGGACCCTGTTCATTCATTTCAGTATGCTTGGCATTTCCCCTGTGTTCAGAGATCTTCTGTATATCCAGTATAGGAGTGTAGCCGTTTCATTCTCATAGTTTTTAATCATAAAGACGTCCCATTTGTCCAGACCTGCAGCTGAATGTGATTTTATTTGTCGTATAGTTTGTGCTATATCTATAAAAATCAATTATATACTCTCCTCGTAATTTCTCTTCAAAACCTATATCTGTTTCCTGTCCTATCGCTCCAATTCGGCCTTTAGATCCTCCAAAGAGTAGGCGCCTTTGGCACTTTGCTGCCTGCCGCTAATTGGGATTCCCTCAGGCAGTACTTCTCTGATTTTCCATGGAATGATTACTGCTTCCGTGGACGGGGCCCTTCCGAGTGTGCTGACAGCATCACGGAGGTGATTCTCTCAGGCATGGAGGCGTACATTCCATATTCTTTTCCTATTACTAATGCCAGAAAACCTTGGTTTAACTTTACTTGTTCTAATGCTCTCAGTAACACAGAGGAGAATTTCAGAAGGTCCCGTCGCTCGCCAACTTCTGACTCATTCAGCTTATATTTCTGCTCGGAATGGTGCCAAAAATGGTGCCAAAAATTCCTTCATCCGCCAAAAATGTGAAAATCCATCCCATTTTAATTCTTTTCGCTCTTTCTGGGATCTAGTTAAGAACCTCCTCAACAACTTTACTTCTTCTTTCCTTCCTCTTTTCCATTGGGACGGTTCAGTTGTCGTCTTTTCTCCTGACAAAACTGAACTCTTCGCTCAAATTTTCGCTTACAATTCAACCCTGGACGATTCCGGTGCTGTTCCTCCATCGCCTCCCCCCTCTGGCTTTATTATGTCTGAAACTAGAATCTCTCCTAAAGATGTTCTTTCTGCCCTATCTGGGTTCAACTCTTGAAAGGCGTATGGTCCTGATGGTGTTCTTCCTGTTGTTCTTAAGAACTGTGCTTCTGTACTGACACCCTGCCTCGTAAACTTTTTCGTCTTTGTCTCTCATCTGGTACTTTTCCTTCTTGCTGGAAGTTCGCTTTCATTCAGCCTGTCACAAAGAAGGGCAACCGCTCTCATCCCTCCAACTATCGTCCAATTGCTTTGATTTCTTGCCTTTCTAAAGTTTTTGAATCTATCTTTAATAGGAAGATTCTTAAACACCTCTCTTCTCACAATCTTCTTTCAGATGGTCAGTATGGGTTCTGCAAGGCGCACTCTCCTGGCGATCTTCTTACATATCTCTCTGACTCTTGGTCATCCTCCTTTCGGGATTTCGGTGAAACCTTTGCTATTGCGCTAGACATATCAAAAGCTTTTGATAGAGTCTGGCACAAGTCTTTAATTTTCAAACTGTCCTCTTTCAGTTTTTATCCTTCTATCTGTGACTCCATCTCCAATTTCTTTTCTGCCAATCTGTAGCTGCGGTTGTAGATGGCCACTGTTCTTCTCCTAAAGCTATTAACATGGTGTTCCTCAGGATTCTGTCCTGTCACCCACTCTTTTTCTTTTATTTATTAATGATCTTTTAATTCGCATTTCCTGTCCTATTCACTCTTATACCGATGATTCCACTCTTCACCTCTCCAACTGCTTCCTAAAGCGTCCCTCACAGCAGTCGTTTCATGATTCGCGTAGGACGGCTATGAGACACCTGACCTCTGATCTTTCTCCTATCTCTGATTGGGGCAGAGAAAACCTTGTGGCTTTCAATGCCTCAAAAACTCAGTTCCTCCCTCTGTCTACTCGTCACAGCCTTCCACATAACTATTCCCTTACCTTCAACAACACACAACTTAGTCCTTCCTCTTCTCTTAACATTTTTGGCGTTTCCTTTTCTCCTGATCTTTCCTGATCTTTCACATATACTCTCTTTTTAAAACAGCTTCTAAAAGTTTAGGTGTGCTGTACCGCCTCGCAGTTTCTTCACCCACACTCTGTTGCTCTTTACAGGGGGTCTTGTTCGCCCCTGTATGGAGTATGCTTCTCATGTGTGGGGTGGTTCAACCCACACAGCTCTACTTGACCGGGTGGAATCAAAGGCTTTTCGTCTCATCAATTCCCCGCCTCTTACTGATTGTCTTCAATCTCTCTCTCTCTCTCTCTCTCTCTCTCTCTCTCTCTCTCTTCGCCGCAATGTTGCTTCACTCTCGCTTTACTATCGATATTATAACGGACATTGTTCTTCTGAACTCTCTAACTGCATGCCTCCTCCTTTAAGGAGAGCACGCAGCACCTGACTTTCTACACTTTTTCAGTGACGTTTTCGACATGGTCAGACTTTCCCAAAAATCTGAATACGATACTTCTCCTCTTTAAACTTTCGATTATTGCAAATTTAAACCGTCTTTTACTGCACTAAGTTTTTAGTTTTCTACAATTAACACTTAACAACATACAGAAATGATGTTAATAGTTAAAAAAAAAAAAATTTTTGCACAACAGGTGCGTATAAGAAAAGGAACGTTTATTTCTTTCGTACGTTCAAATTTTTTATTAGATTTGTTTAGGAAAGCGTCGAAATTTCTGCACAAACAAAAAACGTTTACACTGAAGGGAAATAACTTTATTCAATTGTTTTTTGTTATGGACACTCTCCTCCTCCCGAGTCGATTGAGAAGGGTTTCAACCTTGTTTGTTATGCCTTTAAAAATATAGACATTGTAGAGAACGTAGACATTATTTATAGTAAGTTAAATATGTAAAATTAAATACAAATTCGATGGGATAATAATAAAAGAAAAAAAAAGAAATAATAATAATAATAATAATAATAACGTGTATGAAAATTCGAAAATTTGTTACTTTTTTACATATCAAAATTATAGCTATGATTTTTGCATATCAAATTTGTTATCATGTCATGTTTACATTTTTACATACCAAAATTCTAACCATGTGATTTTTACATATCAAAATTCTAACCGTCATAAATAACCTAACTGTGTTTGAAAATATGATATTAGAATTTAAATATTGGTGAATAGATAAAGATAATGACACTCGCAGAATCAGTTACCAATATATGTAATTTTCAATTGTAGTTTATTCAAGGCTTTTGTTGGAAATATATATTTATGAAACAACTTAGAGCGTAAATGTTATTGGTTTTACTGTTGAGTTTTTTGGTTGTAGTTTATAACAACAGTGAGTGAACGAATTAATAATTTTGTATTTATTTATAAAATAAATGCAATTTTACAATTTCGCAATTTTTGTTGTTAAAGTAATTTCAAAATAAAAGTAAAATAAGTAATTGTGAAATCGGACTCTTTATTTTATTTTATTTAACCCTTAAGCTTTTGGATTTACTTGGCTCTTAATGAAACATAAAACCTCACTTCATAGGTAGTTATTATTAATTAGTAATATAAAAATCGTGAATAAGAATTTTTAATTAATTTCAATTACATAAATTAAGTTAGTGTTGGAAATTAGACAATGAATTTAAATCATTGTGAAGTCATTAAGGCATTGTGAAAATATTTTATTTTTATTTATTTATAAATTAAATATTATAATATTACAACTTCTTTTATGTTACAATAATACAATAATACAAATAATACTGTCAATTCGACTATTTATTTTATATAATTTGGCCCTTAATACACGATATAGTATATGTCGCGTTGAAATTATGAATAAAGCCCAAACGTATTAATATGGAAATATAGTTTATATTAGTCTTAAGTTAGTATTATAGATGTAAAACAAATATAAAGTCATTACTGAAGATATGATGCCAATATTATACAAAGAATTCATTGTTAGACACGAGAAATGAACAAGTAATAAACGAGTAATGTACATTTAACCCTAGTTTTTATTAGTATTCCATTATTAATCGAGATTTCAACTTGGTTTTAAACGAATTTACTTTGAAAAACTTTTTATATCAGCATTTAAATCATCCCATATTTTCAATCCACCGAAAATTGGTAATGTTTGAGACGAAGACAATCTAATTTGAGAAATAACATGCTTTGATTTGTTCCCTAGTCTGATATCAATGGATTTCTTAATGAGTTACAAAATATTTATTTACCCAATGTAAGTTAATGATTAGATATTTGATCTCAACGTTAATACTGTTAAATTAGGTAACATTACGTAAATACTTTATCAGTTGAGACCTTTTATTTTTCATTTTGCTGGACAATAAAAACCCTTCATTTATCATTTTGCTGGCAATGAAAACCTTTCGCTAACTGAACCTCCTCGAACGGCGGAGAGGACAGAATAGAAGGATAAAATGACATAAAAATAAGTAATAAAACTTATTATTTATTTAAATATTAGATTAGAACAGTAATCTTTCATTCATATTACGGTGTCCTCCTTGAGCGCTTCAGGCCCTTGTATTTCGCTCAACTTCATTTAATCTATTCGATTTTCTCTTTAGTTTAATGATATTAATTTTTCAGTTTTACGTAAATGTTTGCAGTTCTTTTCAAAATGGATAAAATTCTTCTGTAATATATTTTTGTAGTTCTACTCTTGAGTTATGGCTTTAAATAAAAAAAAAATATATATATATATATATATATATATACATATATATATATATATATATATATATATATATATATATATATATTCGTAGATGTCGCATAGTCGTTAGTTGAACTGAAACACCAACACGTGGTGTCAAATCAGAAAAATGCTATTTCGCTAGAACAATTCCGGTCAGAGTTAGATGCGTTGAAAAAGACGCTCCTCCCAAAGCCCAGTTACTCGGAAGTTGTTCAGCAAGTTAGAACCCCAAGAAGCGTGTCGTGTCGGTCGAGCAGCGAGTGAAACGAAAGCCCCTCCTCCAATTCCCCCCTGAATGTGGGGTAGAAACGCAGCATGCAGGGGAAGCGGTTAACCTCCCTCGCGTTCAGGAAAGGACTCCTGCTCCCGATTTCACAATGAGGAATAGGGACTGTCCGATGCCAAGAGACGAGGCATCACTGCCCTCTTCCTTACCTTCCACTGAAGGCGAGAGGCGTTTGATTACTCAAACGCCTCGCTTGGTTCCCAGTCCCCCCCCCCCTCCCACCGAAGAAGGACGAGCACGCGCGTCCGTCAAGTCATAAACACCGTTAACAGACCCTCACCACACCACAGAGTAGGGGAGGGGGCCTCCTATCCCCACAAAGTCGTGCCACTCATCCCCCAGGCAGGCGAACCCTGCCTCAGGGAGACTGAGGGAAGAGGACGGATGGGTCACAGTTAACAGGCGCTCTCCACGGAGGGTTTCTCAACCTGTCAGTGCGGCAAGGCCACCGATGAGGAATCTCACCCTCTTTGTGTCGCGAATTCAGCTCTCGAACGAGGGAGGGAAGCGATATTCGACACATGATGGAAGAGGTCTCTAGTGAACACAGTATATTGTTAATTAATAAACTAAACACAAAATCTCCGTATTATAACTCATTTAAAGTAATAATTAAAGGTGTAAATTCGCATTTCAACCCGTACAATATGAGTCAGTGGCCAGAAGGTATTGTTGTTAAGGAGTTTATTCACTTTTCCAGGAGATTTGATAACAGGCAAAATAGTAATAATAATAATAATAATAATAATAATAATAATAACGGTAATGCCTGAAATTTGTAATGTGTATAATAACAATCAGATTAATAAGTTTTCTATCAGTCATGGCGGATAACTTGTTGAAAATAGTCTTATATAATGTAAGGTCAGTGAGGAATTCAATTGTAGGTGTTCATAAAATCTGTGACAGTGCAGATTTGATACTCCTGCAAAGCGCTGGCTACCAAGCAAGAGTTAAAATTTCTCTCTACCATCCATGATGACTTTATGTACCATGCGTCATCAGCAGTAGACTTGTCAGATTAATTAATGTACGGTAGACCTTTTGGTGGTGTTGCTTTCTTAATAAGGAAAAAATTTGTCAAAACATATAAAAATTTTAACAAGCGATAATGTAAGGTTGTTAGGCATTGAATTACAAGTGAATAATGATTGTATATTAATTGTAAACTGCTATTTACCATACAACAACGGCAGTAATCTAGATGAATGCATTGCTTTGCTATATAAAATTAAGTCATTATCAGATAACCCAACATATTCTCATTGTATAATAATGGGGGACTTTAACGCGCAAGTGAACTCGAAATTCTTTGTAGAATTGAGTAACATGTATGTTCGAATCGGCCAAATTCAGTATAAGTGATGTAGATGTATTAGGGGTAACCAGTGATAATTTTACATACGTTAGTGATATGAGTGGTACCACCAGGTGGATTGATCATTGTCTCACTAGTAATAATCTAAAGCAGGGCTTCTCAAACTTTTTTCACTTGCGACCCCTTTGGATCAGACAAATTTTTTCGCGACCCTTCACTCAATGTCATAAAAGCAATAGGTACTAACACTGTATATTTATGAAAAAAATAATATTTTCAAATGTTTCTGCGACCCCCAATAATATTTACGCGACCCCTAGTTTGAGAAGCGTGGATCTAAAGGATCGAATTGTTAGAGTTCATATTCTGCATGATTTCCTCCTTTCTGATCATAGACCATTAGAACTATTAATTAATTTTACCAATTGATGCGCAACACGACATAGCAAGAATTCAATAGGTAAGAATAATCGCGTCGATTGGTCTAATGTCAATATGCAACAGAGAATAGAATACAAAGACAGAACAGGTCACCTTTTTAATAATTTAGAAATTTTGCATCTTGCCTGTAATAATCCTTGCTCAAATGATTCTCACTGTAAACTCACAGATAGGTATTATAGTAAGATAGTATCCCTGTTAAGAGAAGCAGGAAGCCCCCCCTAATTAAATCTTACAACTATCATACTAAGATTATTCCTGGATGGAATGATTTTATTGACCCCTTGAAGAGGGAATCGAAAGACGCCTATGATTTGTGGTGCAGTCATGGTAGACCCAGATTAGGACCAGGACACATGAATGTGTGTAGATGTAGGGGTCATATAAGGCGGCCATAAGGCGATGTAAACAGGAAGAAGAGTCTATTCGAGCATCAAAAGCCTGTGAAGCTCGCATAAATAACGATAATTACAAATTTTGGAAATTTGTTAAGAATCAAACGGATGTCAAAAGTGTCCTCCCTCCGACAATCGATGGGGTGTCAGGGGAGGATGACATTGCAAAGCTGTGGAAAAACTACTACTCTAACATTCTTAACAGTGTGAGTAGGGATAATCTTAAGATAGATTGCAGCGAAACGCCTGTGGGAGGAACAAGGGAAAATATTTTGATATCAGTTCCTGAAGTAAAGAGGTTAATTAAAGAGTTAAAGATTGGTTCTGCGTCAGGGATAGATGAACTATCGAATGAGCACTTAAAATGTGCCAACGACGTCGTATGTCTGCATATATCATTGCTCTTATCAGCCATGCTTGCTCATAGCCATATCCCTGCAGAGTTCATGAGGGTATATATCTTGACCCTGGTCAAAAATAAGTATGGAGACATTCTGTCCAGCAATAATTACAGGCCTATTGTTGTGGCTTCCTGCTTCTCGAAACTACTAGAAAACTCTTCTTACTCCGATTAAATGATTACCTATGGACATCTCCTAATCAGTTTGGTTTTAAAAGGTCCCACTCAACTGACCTGTGTATCTATGTATTTAAAGAAACAATTTATAAATACATTGACAGTAATTCAACTATTTATAGCTGTGAACCACAATATTTTATTTAAAAAACTAGAAGACAGGAAGGTTCCCATGTACATATTAAATTTATTGAAATTTCGGTATTCCCAACAATCTTTTACCGTTAGGTGGAGCAATGTACTATCCAAATGTTTTGGCTCCTCTTGCGGGGTGAGACAAGGCTCCTTGCTGTCTCCTATGCTATTTAATGTGTATATTGACGGATTAATTGCTTCACTTAATGAGGCAACAGTGGGATGTTGTATAGATAACAAAAGGATAAATAACTTAGTTTATGCCGATGATATGGTTTTAATAAGTCCCTCTGTTAAAGGTCTGGATCGGCTACTAAATGTCTGCGAAGTGTATTCGCAGAAACATGATATTCTTTTTAATGTTACAAAAACTAAGGTTATGCAGTTTCATCCTAAAAGCTATAATCAGCCAGCTGACATTAGGTTTAAAATGAAAGGTGAAGTAATTAAGGAAGTACAAGAGTTTAAATATTTGGATCAAACTATTACCAGCTCCTTCAGTGATGACTCGGATATAAGAAAACAATCTCGAAGCCTTTGTGCTAAAGCGAATATGACTATAAGGAACTTTCGGTTCTGTACAAGTGAAGCTAAAGACACTCTCGTACTTTCTGCAGTAATATATACGGACAGCAACTCTGGATGAATTATAAAAAAGGCTCTGCCAGAACTCTAAATTTGCTGTACAACAGGTCTTTTAGACTCTTACATAAATTACCCCCGAGATGCTCAGCTTCGCAAATGTTTGCTACCCGCAATGTCACGAGCTTCCTTGGAGGTAACAAAACGTGTTCGATACAGTCTAATGCAAAGATTTAAAAAATCGACCAACCCGATTACACTGTACAACAGTGAAAAAAAACGGAAATGAGATCGTCATTTTTATGGCTAATTATATGCGTAGATTGCGAAAATAACACTCATTTATTTGTATCACCCACCGATTTTATGAAAATGACCCTATTTCATTGTATCATTTTGAGAACCACTGGTTCTCTGAACGCATCTTTTACATTTTGTTCAGTCATGCATATGCTGTGGTGTTCGGCTCTGTGTTTCCACTTTGATTTTTATGAAAAATTTCTTTCATTAATCATTTAAAACAAAATTGTCAGCCATATTTTATCATAAATCGGTGCTGTAAGTGAGTATTATTGAATAACAGCTATCAAATTATGTATATTTCACCGACAACGTCTATATTGTGTGAAATTGCAAATTGATCTACCATTTTCTTATTTTACAGGTTTTTATTGATGTTATGCTAAAATTTATAGAGAGTGCAAAAGTTCGCCAGACAGTTTTTGTTATATTTGTGGGACATTAACGTTAAAACAGTATAAAAGGAAGTTGACTTCTCATGTGAAAAAGCTTTATGAATTATAATTCGCATGCAAAGTTGGGGATCAGGACAAGCACTGGGCGCCTCATATCTGCTGCGTGAGATGTACAAGCTCGTTATCTGCATGGTTCAAAGGCACCGGTCCTGGTCTGGGATTTGGTGTCCCAATGGTATGGAGAGAGCCGCTTGACCATTCAACTGATTGCTATTTCTGCTTAACGAACATCGCAGGTTTGAATCTTTTATTTTCCTGAATATACGTCAAATTTGGTGTTTTTAGCACATTTTAGCATATCCTGCTCTGCATAATCCATTACACAATTATGCTATCTTAAGTAGTCAACAATGTCTAATGTCTCACATTACAGGTTGCAACAGAAAAGGGAAAAAGGCTATAGTCTACCCAAATCTTCGTTTTGCTATGCGCCCTGTGGAACATTCTACAGATATACCCATCCCTCGTTCTCCAGCTGAAATGCCGACCGATAACACAGACTCTGACAAATCGGAATCAGACGGCGAATGCTATGAAGCTCAAGTCGAGTCCAAGAAAGAACATCATCTCATCACGCAGCCTGAACTCAGTGATTTGGTCCGTGATTTAATACTTACCAAGCAACAAAGTGAACTGCTGGCCTCACGTCTACAAGAATGGAATCTGGTGGCGGAAGACGTACGAATTACAGCATTCCGAAAGCGCTGCTTGGATTTACAGGAATATTTCACAATGAAGAACAATCTTTGTTATTGTATTGATATTCATGGTCTGTTCGATGCTCTGGGATTGTGCTATGAACCGAATCAGTGGAGATTGTTCATTGATGCATCTCTGTACAATGTTAAGGGTGTACTGCTACACAATGGGAACACACTGCCTTCTGTTCCGATCGCTCATTCAGTCGTCTTGAGAGAAACGTATTACAATTTTGCTTTTATTCTGGACTGTATAAAATACAATAAACATGAATGGCTTATCTGCGCAGATTTGAAGGTTGTGGCTATTCTCAATGGATTGCAAACTGGCTATACGAAATACATGTGTTTCCTATGCAAGTGGGATAGCCGAGCAAGGTCTGAACACTACACACGCTCAGTATGGCCGCCGCGAGACAATTCCTCACCTGGATCTCACAGTGTTATTCACGAACCACTAGTACGAAAGGAAAAGGTTATCTTGCTGCCACTTCACATAAAACTAGGGCTGATGAAACAATTTGCAAAGGCGTTGAAACAGGATAAGCCTGCCTTCAAATATCTAAAGGAAAAATTCCCAAAAATAAGTGATGCCAAGATTAAAGAAGGCATATTCGTCGGCCCTCAAATTCGCCAACTCATGCTAGACGAACACTTCGAAGCGGTGATGGATGAGGTTGAGTTGACAGCCTGGCGTGCATTCAAAAACGTGTGCAGCGGTTTACTAGGAAAGACTAAATACGACAACTATGCTGCACTTGTGGATCAACTTATGAACTCATACCAACGTCTCAGATGTAAGATGTCATTGAAGATTCATTTTTTGTATTCACATCTCTCATTCTTTCCGGAAAACGCATCTGCTGTTAGCGACGAACACGGGGAGAGATTCCACCAGGATATAGCCACAATGGAGAGCCGATACAAAGGGAAGTGGATTCCTGCTGGAATTTAAAGCGTGACCAACCAGAAGCATCACACAAACGTCAGCATAAATACAAATAATGAGTTAAAAACAGTATAATACGAGAGTTTTATGTTAATTTTGTGCATATATGTTGATTGTTGAAGTATAGCAATAATTAAACTGTTCCACATGATAAAGCCTGTCTGTTTATCAATATATTCTTATTTTTTGGTATGAAGATTTTAAGCAGTCATTACAAAAAAACGTGACGTGATAGAAAAAAACTATTTTAATTTGGAATCAGCACACTCGAAATATTAAGAATGACTGAATGTTATTCCCGTTTTTGTTGTGAACCGAAAATTTGTTGTACAGTGTTATCCAAGCTATCCATGAGTCCTGCCGTTTATCCTCTAAACTTTGGAATTCTTGGTACGAAAACGTCTGTTTGTAGCTCCACTTAAATTCGACATTACTGTATTATTTCTAATCAATTGTATATATTTTTATCCTTAGTATGTGAACTGTCATTGTATTAATAATATTTGTCATATGGACTATAGTCTGCCAATAAACCTTTATATTTCACTTCATTTCATTTCATATGCTCGTTCTCGCTCCCCATCTTGTCCGGACGTTTCTTCTACACAAGCGTCGTTCTTTACATTAATTATACTGTGTGTTGTTTACAGTTAAAATGTTTGTGTGTGTGTATATATATATATATATATATATATATATATACAGTATATATACAGGGTTTTCAAAAAGAAACGCAACCCATTGGTTAAAATTTTTGTGACAACTGGAAAATAAGGAAAAGGCAATGACAATTTATTTATTCTTAATTTAATAACAAAAGAAAACAAATATTTAAAAACAATATTTATATATTTGGATTCTCTTCATTAAAAAACATTTCTGAAGACGGCAAACATCCAAACGAGACTTCAGTGGTCCAACAAATATTATGTTTATAGAGATGACTTCAAAATGGATTTGTTTGGTACACACAAAAGGCAATGCATTAGGCACAAATTCAATACAAAAATTGGTCCCACAGGGCATATAAAACCTTTTGCGAAACATGCTGAGGACTCCATAATGTTATGAGGTTTTTATGCATTTGGGTATGGCACTCTGGACATTTTAAAAATCAGCGGTACCATGAGAAATAATATCATTTCTTAACTCATCATGTCACACGCAGTGGTCAACGTCTGTTGGGTCGAAACTCAAAAGTTTATTTTCCGACAAGATGATGACCCAAAATATGAATCCAACTTTTGTCTGTATTATCTGAACAAATAAGAACAGAATGTGGTGACCATTATGGAATGACCTCCACAGTTACCTGATCCAAATTCAATGGGGAATTCACGACACTGTTCAAATGTAAAAAGGAACACACAATCCTAGCAACCTCACTTCTCTATGGGAAGTTATACAACAAAGTTGGAATAAAACCACGCGTGATATCACCACGAGGAATATCTACTACATTGAATTCAAAAGGGAGGTAAACAGAATATGAGATTATGGCCTCCATCTATAGCTTAATTTATATATTTAACAGTACTTATTTCCATTTGTTATTAAATGATAATTTAATGAAGTTGAGTCGCGTTTTATTACATTACTTTCCAATCATTACGTAAAATCGAAATGGACTCGTAATTTTGGTACTCTCTCTCTCTCTCTCTCTCTCTCTCTCTCTCTCTCTCTCTCTCCACACACACACACACACACACACACACACACACACATATATATATATATATATATATATATATATATACACACAGTGTATATATATATATATATATATATATATATATATATATATATACAGTATATATATTACCACTTTTTCTTTCTTCCAACAAATGCATCTTTATTTAACCTGTTTTTTTCAAAGATTATTTTTTTTAATTCTCATAAACTGGTTAGGAATGCGCTGCAGACGCAAGAGTTTATGCTACGCAAAAACAGTTTTATGATCTGAAATTTAGGATAATTTCGACAATTTGTAAGCGAATATGTGCCTTATATGTTTATTTCACTTTATTTCTCCCTCTCTGCTATAGATTTACGAGAGACTGTTTCTTCCCACTCGAGTTTCGCTGCACACACACACACACACACACACATACATATATATATATATATATATATATATATATATATATATGTGTGTGTGTGTGTGTGTGTGGAAAAGGTTTTCCACAGGACAAATTTTACATTAAAATCGATACTTATACACTAATGAAACTTATAATTAACGGTCACTTGTGTGTCCTTGAGCAGTTGGAGTCTGATTCCTTTAGGTCCACTTTTTACACTGGTCTAAGTTCACCGTGTGCATACACTTTTAAATTATAAGCGATTCTACCTTAAAGGATATCGTCATATCCGATATACAGGGTGTCCCAAAAAAAACTATATACTCTTTATAGCATCATATATTTTATAATTTAAAAAAAAGCCAAACAATATATTGTTATAGCAATTGCCAGTGGAAGGTAAATTAGTAATCTAAGTGATCAAAATGTTATAGCGAGTTGTTTGCATATAAAATTTAATTAACTACGCCAAGTGCTCAAAATGTTCTCCGGCGGCATGAATGCACTTTTGAATGCGTCGACTAAGCCTGGCCTTGTTTTATCAAAGGCCTTGTAATGGCGAAGCCTATGGACCGAACGTAGTCTAATCACTCACTAGCTTGCTTCGGACTTAGCCTACGCACTCATTCCACGATACAAACTCTACAGCATTCAACTTTATTCAGTTCAGCAAAAGAACCCATGTTGCGTAAACGTTTGACACTGGAGCAACGAAAAAGTGTTCTGAAATGGTATTGGAAATTTGAGAATGTGTCCGAAGTCCAGCGGCAATGGATCCGTGAATTTGGTACAAAGCCACCGACACGTCTCGCCATTACAAGCATCCGTGACAAGTTTGAGGCAGAGGGATCTGCTCAAGATATGCACAAGTCAAGATCTGGACGACGCAAATCAAGTGCGAGTGATGAAAACTCCGTTTTAGTGTTGCAAAAATTTAATCGATCACCACAGAAATCAGTTAGGCAATGCGCCCGTGACACCGGAATCAGCAAATCAGGTGTTCACCGGATTTTAAAGTCGGCAAAATGGAAAAGCTACATTCCAAGTCTGTTACACGCCATGACTGAAGATGACCCTGATCGCAGACTCGAATTTTGTGAATGGTTTCAGTCAATGGAAGCCGAAGACGTACAGTTTGCCAACAAAATCGTGTGGTCTGATGAAGCTACCTTCAAGCTGAATGGCACAGTAAATCGACACAACTGCAGGTACTGGTCACTTGATAATCCACACGTTTATGTGGATAAACATGTTAATTTACGAGGATTAACAGCATGGTGTGGTTTATCATCCAGGGGTTTGGTTGGACCATTTTTCTTTAATGGGACAGTTACCGGTGCCGCATATCTCGACATGCTGCGGACAGAAATTATACCTGCAGTTCGGAAGTTGTTTGGAAACGACGACTTTTACTTTCAACAAGATGGAGCCCCCCCTCATTATCATTGTGATGTCAGAAGGTACCTCGATGAAACGTTGCCTAACCGTTGGATAGGACGAAGAGGAAGCGTTCAGTATCCTCCACGTTCACTGGACTTGACTCCACTTGATTTTTACTTGTGGGGCTACCTGAAGGATGCAGTGTATGGTACAAGACCTGCAACACTCGAACACCTTAAGGATGCAATTAGGGAAAAGTGCGGGACCATCACAGCATCCACATTAGTCCATGTCTGCGAATCAGTTAGTCGACGCATTCAAAAGTGCATTCATGCCGCCGGAGAACATTTTGAGCACTTGGCGTAGTTAATTAAATTTCATACGCAAACAACTCGCTATAACATTTTGATAACTTAGATTACTAATTTACCTTTCATTGGCAATTGCTATAACAATATATTGTTTGGTTTTTTTAAAATTATAAAATATATGATGCTATAAAGAGTATATAGTTTTTTTGGGACACCCTGTATATATACTTACTTTAGGTGAGTTTGAACGACGGTTCAGGATCGACCTGCGGTCGACCCCTCTGCAGCATCCCTCCTCATTTGCGGGATTTGGTGAAGGAGGTGTATATATATATATATATTTGTTGGAATGAATTTCATAATTAAATAGTGAAATTAATAAATGATTCAAACCCACAGGAAAACATGTAAAGCCTTTCCAAGGCCTTTCGTGTATTTAGCATTCCCTGCAGAGGTGTACTGCTAAATACACGGAAGACCTTGGATTCCATTCCCATATTTCCCTGTGTATTTACGTTATATATATATATATATATATATATATATATATATATGTAGGGTGTAACAAAAGTCCGTTCTCATAGGGAAATAAACTTTAATAGAATTAATCTTGATGAGTTTGTATGTATTGTATCAACGGCTACATAATACGTGATTTGAGTATGAACTGGATTAATTGGTAAGTTGATTGTATTGTTTGTAAAACAATTTAAACTTGAACAAATTTAAAACAAGTTAAAACTATTTTCTTATTCACATAAAGGGAATTCTTAACGAAGCACATTCCACTGGTTCCTCAACCACCGTATTCGCAGGATTTGGCACCCTGTGACTTTTTCCTGTTCCTCAAGTTGAAAAACACCCTCGAGGAAAAAAGATTTCAGGAAGAGCAAAGATCGAACAAAATGCGACACAAGAATTGAGGAACATTCCGAAAGAAGAGTATAACAGGTGCTTCAATAAATGGCTGGACCGCCGCAATCACTGTTTACAATCAGAAGGAAACTACTTTGAAGGAGGCAAATTTGATTAGGTATGTGACATTTAGTTTTGCAATAGGTACATCTGTCCCGGAACTTTTTTATTAGATGTCGAGATATATATATATATATATATATATATATATATATATATATATATATATATATATATATATACAGGGTGGGCCGTAAGTTTCCATACATAGGAAAAATAAACATTTTTTTATGGACAACCATTTTTATTTATATAATATGCTCTACATGGTTGCCATTGTTTTGAAAACACATTTCAATACGTGTTCCCCACTGTTGATGAACACGCATTAGCACAGTTGACGTTATGCTTGTAATGGCGTTGGTGATACGTTCCTTTAGATGATTTATGTCTCGTATCTTTTCCTGATACACCATGGCCTTCAAGTGCCCCCAAAGATAGAAATCAAGGGGGGTGAGATCTGGGGATCTGGGAGGCCACTCCACAGGACCACGCCGACCAATCCAAGCATCCGGAAACTGCTGCTGATCCAAATACCGACGCACGTGAAGACCATAATGAGGTGGAGCTCCATCTTGCTGGAAGTAAACTGGGAAGTTACCTTCCTCGTTTAGCAGGGATGGGAAAATCTCTTCTTGCAACATGTTAAGATACCTTTCGGCATTAAGATTTCCACTGACAAAAATTGGTCCAATAATTCTGTCACCCCATATCCCGGCCCACACCATCACTTTACCGGCACCTTGCATCTTCGTCGGACTCAGCCAGTTAGGGTTAGCATTACTCCAATAACGTATGTTTTGCCGATTAACCTCTCCATTGACGTAAAAATTTGCTTCATCAGTAAACAAGATCTTACAAACGCATATTCTTAGGGTATCTGAAACATAAAAACAAACGTTTAAATTTTCCTATGTATGGAAACTTACGGCCCACCCTGTACATATACATATATATATATATATATATATATATATATATCAGCAAATACAAAACTCCCTCATACGCAACCAACCATGCACAACCAACCAATTTCGGCAAAATTTTTATAGTTTTAGCCAATAAACAGTTAGACAATTAAAAAAATGTTGGAGTTCCTCTGAATGTACAAATTAAAGTTAAATATAAATTCAGAAAACTCTTCCATTAATTTGACTTGATTTTACCTTTAGAAGGAGATTGTAGACACTAATCGACCAGGGAAGTACTCCAGTGGGGGGGGGGGGGGGAACGTTAGGCAGGAGACAGGGAGTGCTGAAACTCCCGTTTTTCCTGTCACTGTCGTCCTTAGCTGATCTTTTTCCGTGTCTCACCTATTCTCTGAGTAGTCCAGCATGCTCGCAAACACACGTTTCTCCCTCTATTTCTCACTCAGGGGCGGATTTAGGGGGGATTTAGGCCTCTAAACTTTAAAGGTAAAGAAAGTGAAAAAAAGAAGGAGATCAGAAACATAAAGAGGAGACAATACAAAATTAGAGTGAAGCATCCTATCAAAATAATCACTGTTGCTTTCCTTTGAATAATTTTATTAAGTGTAATATTATATAAAGGAACGGTCTCTCTGAACGTGCACACTGCGCGTAGAATGGTGGACTCAATTTGTTGATACCTCTCGCCACCACACTGTTGCAGCTGGGAAAATACTGGCAAAGGCTTAAGCGTGAAAAATAAGCAGATCAGAATTTTGATGTTACGTTTGGTACTTTAATAAAATTGTAGGTGTACCCCTTTCGTGGTTACTTTTCAAGCAATGTACAATTGTTTCAGAGTTATTTATAAGCCGCCAAGTAGGGATGCACGCACTGAGGTATGCTGGTATACTGGGCAAAAGAATGCATATAGGGCCACATTGATGTTCAAAAGTGAGCCATTTAATTGCCCCTAATGATGATGCTTAATAAAATAGTAAAGTAAATGTTGTTGCGCTAATTTTATGCCTCACTGGAGCTTATTGTCATTGACTTTTTTGACCAAAAACAGATACCTTCCTGCATTCTTTATAGGCACAACGAGTATGTGATAATCGTTGGTAATTCTGTCACACTAGTTGCCTGCCAAGGTACTCATATTATAATCTCAGGTTCTGGAAGGTGACCGCTCCCCCATAATTGTGCTCTGGGTCCGCCCCTGTCCCCACTACACATACACACATTTTACACACTACACAATCCTTTCAAAATTTATATATAAAAAAAGGGCATCGTTGAACCTCGGAGGCCTTGATTTTCGGCTTTCTCCTTATACGGAAGGTGCGTTTTTGCGGACGTTCGACCTTGGCCCCTCCTTCCTGCATAAAAAAACTGAATTGTAATATAATATATCCGTAACTTTTTTAAATTTCAATTTATGTAACTTTTTTATTTAAATCCGAAAAGTTAAATTTAATTGCAATTTAGTCTCGTTTTGTGTTTTAATATTTTAATCTTTTGAATTTTAATTATCACTGGGGAACAAATTTTTAACTTTTTTTTTGTTTCTTGGACGTGAACAGGTCGGTCTTATAGGATTTTTTCCGCTGATTCCGAATATAGCCGTAGAATTTCTCTATCACCCAAGGTTACTGAGAAATTTGTATTTTAATATTTATTCAAAAAGTGTATAGAAGTTAGTAAAAATACTTCATAAAAATTATATTAGTGGCAGATTGGCATTTAAAATATTCTTCTTAAAACTTCTTTGTCACTGATTTTCTCTTGTAGTTTTCATTAGGAGCTTCTCGCATCAATGTCCAGCAGTAATCAGCTAACATTGCCGGATCCCACCTCCCTTGGTAGCGTTTCTCCATAGTAGCTATATCTTGGTGGAACCTTTCTCCATGCTCATCGCTTACGTCGCCGAGGTTTTCAGGGAAGAAATCTAAATGGGAGTGCAAGAAATGGATTTTTAGTGACATATTACATCCCAATAACCTATATGCTTCAATCATGTCCTGCACTATTTTTCATAGTTAGAGGCTTTAATGTTCCCTAGAAAATTTGTGACAACATTCTTCATGGCCTCCCATGCCACTTTTTCTTTTCCTCTCAAGGCATCATCAAACTTTTGATCTTTCATGAGCTCTCTGATTTGGGGACCAACAAAGATCCCTTCATTTATCTTTGCATCGCTAAGTCGTGAAAACTTTTTCTTCAAATATTTGAATGCCTCATCTTCCTTGTTCATTGCTTTGACAAAATTTTTCATGATGCCAAGTTTGATGTGAAGTGGCGGTAAGTATATTTTCTTGGGGTCAACTAAGGGTTCATGAGAAACATTCTTCAGTCCTGGGATACATTTTTGACGAAGTGGCCAATCCTTTACAAAATAATGCGAATCTCTGGCTCTGCTGTCCCATTCACAAAGGAAGCAGCAGAACTTCGTATAACGGAGCTGCATTCCCAGAAGAAGCACGACGACTTTTAAATCCCCACATATATACCAACGAAACTGGTCATAATTAATCTGCTGAAGGATGAGTTTCATATTTTCGTAAGATTCCTTCATGTGGACAGCGTGCCCTACAGGAATGGAAGGGTATTTATTTCCATTGTGAAGTAGTACAACCTTGAGGCTTAGCTTCGAAGAGCCAATAAATAAACGCCAATCTTCAGATTTGTGCGCATGACCGAGAGCTAACAGCAGTCCATTTACATTATTACAGTAGCATAAACCACCTGACGAGGAGAAATACTGCATCAGATCTTTTTGGCGAGTGCGGAACGCCGATATGCTTGTATCTTTTGCCAGCAAATTCCATTCACGTAACCTGGAGCCCAATAATTCCGCTTTCTTTTTCGGAAGGTCCAAATCTCTCACGAGATCATTCAGCATAACCTGCGTTATCATACGTGGTTTATTTGATTCAGGTTGCTGAAAGTCTGTATCTTTAGTGTCATCAATTTCCATTGGTTCAACTTCAGACTCTTCATCCAGTGTCCATGACTTTGGGGGAGTTGGAATTGGGTTATCATCGTCATGCAGTACTGGTCTCATGGCAGATGCAAGATTTGGGTATTGAATTTTATGTTTATTTTTGGCAGAGAATCCTGAAACGTTAGTAATACAAAAATAGCAATCCGTTAGGTGATCCTTGGGCTCTCTCCAAATCATTGGTATGGCAAATGGCATAGATTTGCGGGTACCTTTAATCCAACCCCTAAGAGTGACGGCACAGGAAATGCATGAGATATGAGGTGCTCAGGATTTGTCTTGGTCGCCTACCTTACATCCAAAATAAAGTGCGTAAGCCTTCTTCACGAGTGGGGTCATCGTCTTCCTCTGTGCCATTATGGTCAGTTCTCCACATACGTAGCAAAATGTATCTCTGGGATTAATACAGTTTCGATTCATGCTGGCGGAAAATTATTGAAATCACAGAAAACTTTTTGGAATGAAAATCCAATTTTTTCTACTATGAAAAATTTTAAAATTTGAGCAAAACTTGAAAAAAAAATTTATTTTTATTAAAATTCTGTTTGTTTAAATAGCTATATTTTTTTAATGCAAAAAATACTATTAAATATAGTTAACCTGGAAAAAAAGAAAGTAAAATTAAATTAGTACACTTAATTTTAACTAATATTTTGGGAAAACTCTGAGTAAATGGAAATATTATTTTCTCGAAAACTATGGGTGATAGAAACATTCTGAAACCATATTTGGAATCAGCATCAAAAGTTCTATAAGAAACACCAAATAGTTTTCAAGAAACAAAAATGTTGTTCCCTAGTGATTATCTGTATTTTAGTTTCGAAGCTTTAATTTGTATTAGTCCTGATGATGATCAATAGTACAAATTCCAAAACTGTGGCTAGTAAATTTTATGAATATGCTCGTTATCATTGGGAAATCTAGTGGTCAAGACGCTGACCTGCCAATCGGGAGGTAGTGAGATCGAAACCGGGTGAAGACTGTAATTTCAGGCTTACTTAGCATGTTGTGGTTGGGATTCCGCGTTAAGCTGTAGGTCTAGGGTGGGGCGAAATGCTTGACCTTTGTTAGAATGAACAATTTGGGCGGAAGCAAACTAAGGTGTGTGTGTGTGTGTGTGTACAAACAACACGTGGATACAGTGTGGATACAGGGCCTCGTTAGTGTAGTGGTTAGCGTCGCTGACTACGAATCCATCGGCCCCGAGATCGAGACCTGGTGACGACAGGCGGCGCGTAGCAAAACGCAGTTGTTCATCTTTCCACACAATAAAAATTTGGTTGTTAGATAAATGGGTACTTTAGGTAGCCTAGTGGTTAAAACGCTGGGCTGCTGGTGGGGCGTTGTTCGGACTCCACGTTAAACTGTAGGTCTAACTGTAGGTCTAAGATTCGTCAGAATAAACAATTCGGGAGGAAGCTAAACCAAGGTTAACCAAGGTTACAGTTTATATAGTGCTAACTCGCGCGTTCAAAGCCACATACAGTGTATATATACTATATATATATACACATTATTTCTAATCAATTGTATATATTTCTATCCTTAGTATATGAACTGTCATTGTATTAATAATATTTGTCATATGGACTATAGCCTGCCAATAAACCTTTTCATTTTCATTTTCATATATATATAAAACCTTTGGTTAGCTTCCGCCCGAATTGTTCATTCTGACGAAGATCAAGCTTTTCACTCCACCTTAGACCTACAGTTTAACGTGGAATCCGAACCACGCCTCACCAGCAGCCCAGCGTCTTAACCACTAGGCCACCTAGGGTACCTAGGGCACCCATTTATCTACCAACCACTTTCTTTGTTGTGTGGAAGGATGAACAGCTGGGTTTTGCTGCCGCCAGCTGCCGTCACCGGGTCTCGAACCCGGGGTCGATGGATTCGTAGTCAGCGCGGCTAACCAGTACACCACCGAGGCGCATTGCTACACCACCGAGGCCCTGCGAATCACAATGTTTTTTCGAAATGAATCTCGAATCAAATCATCCCAAACAATTCAAATCGGATCGAATCTCGAATCGAATCAACTGTACATATATAGATTAGAGTGTTTCTACACACAATTAGTAATAAGCATAAAATTAATTAAATCTTGTTGAGAACAAAGGACAAAGTAAATCCTTCTAAAAAAAATGTATTAAGTATTTGATGATGAGGAGGAACAATGGTATTAAAGTATGATAAAGGTGTTATTGCGCAAGATATTGGTCTCAGTATATAGATTGATTTATAATCTAAGAAAAAAGAAAGTGTTTAGTTATGAAAGTGTTCTTCAAACTAACATCACTGATGTTCTTTACCGGACTTAATGGAGCTTCGAAAATATCGAATCGGAGCCCAAGCTAAGTGTTTCCCAACCGGGGGCCATATGGCTCCCTGGGGGCCATGACACATTTGAAGGGGGCCACAGGAAAATGTTATTTGGTAAAATAGAGTTAAATCTGCATATTACCTACTGAAAATAATGCTTATGGGGGTCACAGGAAAAAATAAGGTTCCTAAGGGGGCCATAAGCCAAAACCGGTTGGGAACCACTCTAACAATTCGATCCTTTAGAAATAATAATTATTATTATTTCTAAAGGATCGAATTGTTAGAGTTCATATTTTGCATGATTTCCTTCTTTCTGATCATAGACCATTAGAAATATTAATTAACGTTACCAATTTATGCGCAACACGACTTAACAAGAACTCAATAGGTAAGAATAATCGCGTCGATTGGTCCAATGTTACGATGCAGCAGAGAATAGAATACAAAGACAGAACAAGTCACCCCTTTAATATATAATTTAGAAATTTTGCACCTTGCCTGTAATAATCCTTGCTCAAATGATTCTCACTGTAAACTCATAGATAGGTATTATAGTAAGATAATATCCCTGTTAAGAGAAGCAGGAAGTACCCTGATTAAATCTTACAACCATCATACCAAGATTATTCCTGGATGGAATGATTTTATTGCCTCCCCTGAAGAGGGAATCGAAAGACGCCTATGATTTGTGGTGCTTTCATGATAGACCCAGATTAGGACCAGTATACTTGAATATGTGTAGAAGTCGGGGTCAGTATAAGGCGGCCATAAGGCGATGTAAACAGGAAGAAGAGTCTATTCAAGCATCAAAAGCCTGTGAAGCTCGCATAAATAACGATAATAACAAATTTTGGAAATTTGTTAAGAATCAAACGGGTTTCAAAAATGTTCCCCCTCCGACAATCGATGGGGTGTCGGGGGAGGATGAAATTGCAAAGCTGTGGAAAAACCACTATTCTAACATTCTTAACAGTGTGAGTAGGGATAATCTGAAGATAGATTGCAGCGAAACGATTGTGGGAGGGACAAGGGAAAATACTTTGATATCATTTTCTGAAGTAAAGAGATTAATTAAAGAGTTAAAGACTGATTCTGCATCAGGGGTAGATGACTTATCGAATGAGCACTTAAAATATGCAAATGACGTCGTATGTCTGCATATATCATTGCTCCTATCAGCCATGCTGGCTCATAGCTATATCCCTGCAGAGTTCATGAGGGTATATATCTTGCCCCTGGTCAAAAATAAGTACGGAGACATTCAGTCCAGCAATAATTACAGGCCTATTGCTGTCGCTTCCTGCTTCTCGAAACTACTAGAAAAACTCTTGTTACGCCGATTAAATGATTTCCTATGGACATCTCCAAATCAGTTTGGCTTTAAAAGGTCCCACTCAACTGACTTGTGTATCTATGTACTTAAAGAAACAATATCTAAATACATTGACAGTAATTCAACTATTTATAGCTGTTTCCTAGATATAAGTAAGGCATATGATAGGGTGAACCACAATATATTATTTTCAAAACTAGAAAACAGGAAGGTTCCCATGTACATATTAAATTTATTGAAATTTTGGTATTCCCACCAATCTTTCACTGTTAGGTGGGGCAATGTACGATCCGAGTGTTTTGGCTCCTTTTGCGGGGTGAGAGAAGGCTCCTTGCTCTCCCCTATGCTGTTTAATGTGTATATCGACGGATTAATTGCTTCACTTAATGAGGCAACAGTGGGTTGTTGTATAGATAGCACAAGGATAAATAACTTAGTTTATGCCGATGATATGGTGTTAATAAGTCCCTCTGTTAAAGGTCTGGATCGGCTACTAAAAGAAAGTCTGCGAAGTGTATTGGCAGAAAGATGATATTCTTTTTAATGTTACAAAAACTAAGGTTATGCAATTTCATCCTAAAAGCTGTAATCAGCCAGCCGATATAAGGTTTAAAATGAATGGTAAAGTAAGTGAGGAAGTACAAGAGTTTAAGTATTTGGGTCAAACTATTGCCAGCTCCTTGAGTGATGACTCGGATATAAGAAAACAATCTCGAAGCCTGTGTGCTAAAGCGAATATGACCATAAGGAACTTTCGATTATGTACAAGTGAAGCTAAAGACACTCTCTTTCGTACTTTCTGTAGTAATATATACGGACAGCAACTCTGGGTGAATTATAAAAAAGGTTCTGGCAGAACCCTAAATTTGCTGTACAACAGGTCTTTTAGACTCTTACATAAATTACCCCCGAGATGCTCAGCTTCGCAAATGTTTGGTACCCGCAATGTCCCGAGCTTCCCGGAGGTAACAAGACGTGCTCAACACAGTCTACTGCAAAGAATTAAAAAATCAACCAACCCGATCATCCAAGCTATCCATGAGTCTTGCCATTTATCCCCTCAGCAATGGACTTCTTGGTACGAAAACGTCTGTCTGTTGCTCCACTTAACTTCGACATTACAGTATTATTTCTAATCAATTGTATATATTTCTATCCTTAGTATAGTACAGTGTATATGAACTGTTATTGTATTAATAATATTTGTCATATGGACTATAGTCTGCCAATAAACCTTTTCATTTTCATTTTCATATATATATATAATATATATATATATATATATATATATATATATACTGTATATATATAGTGTATGTTTATATACTGTTAATGCACGAGTTGAAAATCCTATATACCTATACACAGTACACAAAGAAGAAAAAGAAAATTTGTTTTTCATGGCCATAAATATGGAGAGTCCTATTTGTTTCTCATTTCGTACAGTATTTATACATAATTTAAAAGTTTCCTTCAGTTCTGAAAAAAAAAGGAGAAAAAAATACCCCAAAAAGGCGAGAGCGAAAAAAAAAAGCTTTCGCAGATTAATATGGAATGAAATATAAAAATCTGTCTACATTAAAACATTCATTTTTCATTAGTTTTCGTCCCTTTACCTTATTTACTCAAGTCCAATGCGATACATATTTTATGTTTACTTTTATCATGTTCGGGGGAGGGGACTCTGGAAAAAGGGGCGGAGTTGTGAAATTTACATAATATCATTGAGCGTAATCAAAGCCGAAAAAATAGAAAAAAATAATACAGGAACGTAAACGAAATTTTTAGAAAAACTAACGAAGTTAAGTGGGAAGTGCCGTTATTACTGCTCCGTTCGCGGATAAAGAGATCAACTTGGAGGCTCCAAGAAAAGGCCGATTCCCAGAATAAACGTTAAATGGAGCGAAACAAATTGAGAATCGGTCGCTCGTGTCTATTTTTTAGCGATGGTTTACTTACATGATGTCCCCGCGAGTTAACGAAATAAAAGGGAAACGAATGATGCTTTTTAAAAGCCACCGAACAGACTGCAAATGATCGAAGATTATTGGGAAGAACGAATTGATTAGAAAAACAAATACATTTGAAGGGACAGTTGTAAATAATAAACATTTTAAAACTAATGATAAATATTATGTGGCATAAAACCCATAATTATCTATCTATCTATCTATATATATATATATATATATATATATGTATATATATATATATATAAAAGCTAAATTCAAATAGGAGAGAAAACACGTGTAATCATTGTCCTTCATAACAGCGTGACGATTAGTTTGTTCAGAGGAGGTTGAAATTGCTTGAGCGAGTCCTTAAGGCCTAAAATTACATGGAAGTCAATGAAGAAATAGCCTTAATAGCATCGATTAGAGAATCAAATTCAGTGTGTCGACTGCATGCCGGAAGGAGACCTTTTTGTGCGTCCAACTCACCTTAAAATTGCAGTTGAAGAGCCGACCATCTTTTCCTTTATTTTATTTCGCGAGGAAAATTGTAAGGAGCATAATTGAGGAAGCACGTTTTTATTTCGCGAGGAAGGAGAAAGCAAAGAAAGTAAGAAATAAAGGAAGACAGAAAAAGTCAGACATACAGTTTTCGAGATATAATATAAATGAAAATGTCAATTTAAAGGTTGGCTTACTGCCGCTTTTTTTTTTAGTGATTTAATACGTTTTCTTCCGTGGTTTATGGTTGGCAAGGATGGTTGGCATTAAAGTAAAATTCGTTGAGGAGCAATGGTTCAAAGATTTTTTGTCAACGTTTGGAAATTCGGGTTAAATGGAGAATTTGTGCGTTTCGCTTAAACCTAACCCAACCTAACCATAATTCATTTAACCTAACCTGAACACGCATTTTAACTGGAACAATATCTATAAACTTGTCGGTTCCAGAGAAATAACTTCAGAAACCGTGTTTGAGAAACCTACTCTCTCACGGCCAGTTAAAAAAAAAAAACAGATTTCGTAATTTAAAGCTTACGTTATAAGCACCGTGCTCACCCATATCATTGGTTTATCTTTATTGGAGAAACAATTTATGAAGATTCGACCAAATAATTCCCAAAGGTATACAAATAATAATAATAATAATAATAATAACAGTACAATAAACTTTTCACATTCAGCCGATTTAATTCACAGTAATTAAAGTTCGCTACCCAACTACTCATGACCAAATTACGCAATAGGGGAGGTTAAAGAAAAGTACATTCATTACATCCCATTTATAAACAGATTATTCGTAGTCCATGTAGCATTTAGTACACGTTCATATATATATATATTAAGCAAACAACCACAAGGAAAAGGAAACACAAAGTCCGAGCGCTTTCGTGATATATTCACATTATCAAGGAGGAACAGAAAATATTTTCTGTTCCTCCTTGATAATGTGAATATATCACGAAAGCGCTCGGACTTTGTGTTTCCTTTTCCTTGTGGTTGTTTGCTTATTAATAAGGTCACGTGTTATTTTGTGATTCTAGTGCATATATATATATATATATATAGCGACAGAGACGTTTTCAAATACTTTCGCAATAAGCCCATTATTTCCATCGAAACAGTGTAGCGACATCGTGTAACAATGTTGTAACAGACCCCATTAGCCTGGTGTCATTCACCTAACTTTATATAAAGACTTTAATTTTTTCTTCGAATGTTATTATAATATTGAAGTCATTATTCAGGTGCAAATTTATACATTTCAACTGAACTTCTATTCATTCTGTGAACTTGCAATCAAGCAACTGCAACTTTTAATTGTTTCAATTGCTTAATAGAGGAAGAAAACTCACTCTATTAATTTCCTAATTAATAACATTATTTGATAAGAAAAGATCTGGTGATCCCTAGCCTCAAGCAATCATTAACATTCACATAACTTAATTTAGCATAATTAACATTATTAATGTTATTATACTGCCAATGTGGTAACTATAAATTGGTGAATATATATATTCACCAGTTCACCAATATATATATATATATATGGGATTGAACTGAGAATGGTCCCTTGAGGTTTTTCATGATATACACATACCATGCATGGAACAAGGAACTCTTCTGGGAAAAATTAAATCCACTATAATCTGAATAAGTAATGGTAAATGACAAACACTATAGTTTTTCATTTTTATGATGTTAGCCCGACGTGGGCAAGTGGGCACTCGCAAAGAGGCCCCAAAAATATAGCTTCCCTCACCAGCTATCTGCAAAGCAGATAGGATCCAGCTTTGGGACAGGATCTAGGGATTACAGCTGCACCTAGCCTACTATATTTAGAACCTCAATATAAGCAAAAGACTCGGGCTAACATCATGAAAAAGAAAAACTATAGTGTTTGTCATTTACCATTACTTATTCGGACTATAGTGGATTTAATTTTTCCCAGAAGAGTCCCTTGTTCTATGCACGGTCTGTGTGTATCATGAAAAAACGTCAGGGGACCATTCTGCGTTCAATCCCATATATATATATATATTTTTTTTTTTTTAAGTTCGGGAAGAACCGATTCGCCTCTATTTAAAAGGGCATATCTCGGCGGAAAAACAAAGAAAAAGTGAGAGGAAAGACAGAGGAAAAAGAAAGGGTGGAGGGGACAGTCGAAGTGGAAAAAGACCAAGGATGACAAGGACTGCAGGGTCGAGGCCCATCATCCTTGGGTGCTAGGGCCGGGAGGGCGCACGTGAAACCTCCAGGAACAAGCACGTACAAACGAGCACAAAGAGCACTCAAGAGCACGAGCTTAGAACCCCCTTGCGGGGTATATATATATATATATATATATATAGACTATCTATATATATATATATATACAGGGTGAGTCAAAAGTAGCGCCCGATTTCTGTCAGTTGATTGTTTGTTTGCCATTTGTATTACAGTGTACAAGAAGGTAGAAATAAATGAATGACATGTTTATCTAACCATTTATTCGGGGGAAAATTATTACGGAACTGTACCAAGCTGTTTTACTTGCAATTTTCAAAGTGCCCTCCCTCGTGATCGATGCACAATTGCAGCCGAGCAGGCACAGAGTGGCACACACGCCTGCAGAGTTCGATATCAATTTCCTCAAACTTTGCAGTGATTTGAGCCTTCAATTCCTGAATGGTACGAGGCTTTTCACGATAAACAAGGTCTTTCATGAGCCCCCAAAGAAAGAAATCTGGAGGTGTAAGGTCTGGGGAGCGTGCCGGCCACTCGATCGGACCGCGGCGGCCGATCCACTTTCCGGGAAAGTTTTCATCAAGCCACTGACGAACATGACGTCCATAATGAGGTGGAGCTCCATCTTGCTGGAAATAACAGTCCTGATCTTGTACCCTGGGCCAAAAGAAGGTTTGCAGCATATCCAGGTAAATTTCTGCAGTGACAGATCCCTCAAAGAAAAAGGGTCCAATTATCCCTAATGGAGATACAACAAAAACAAAAATAAATAAACTAAGAAAATTAATAATCTGCAAGACAATTATTAACAACATGACTTCCCAGAAAGAATCTGACAGCCGAAAAAAAACAGAAATCGGGCACTACTTTTGACTCACCCTGTATATATATATATATATATATAATATATATATATATATATATCTGTCCAGCTGGTTCTTAAAGTTATTCAGGTCGGTGTGCTGGAGATTCCTCACTTCTTTTGGTAGGACATTGAAAAGCTTTGGGTCTCGTATTCTGAGGGTATTTTTCATCCTCGTTTTCATGGCCCCTTGTCCCACCGCAGCTGGGACAGTACAAAATCTGACTCTTCTCTCATTCCAGTTTGTTTCTATTTCATTTCTAAGGTTAGGGACAGAACCCTCCACTATAGTGGATTTAATTTTTCCCAGAAGAGTTCCTTGTTCCATGCACGGTCTGTGTGTATTATATATATATATATATATATATATATATATATAATATATATATATAACCTGAACACGAGAAACGCTTTTATTAACTAGTAAAAACATGTGAAGGGGCGACTTCTAAATATAGAAAATAATATAAATTAATTTATAATTTTGCACTGCTGATATTAAATAAATAATTGTATTAATAATGTAAATAAAGACATTTTAGATCAAATTTCTAAAATATTTTCCTAGAAATTATACATTTATAGAAATATATCAGATGACATACACGAACCAAACAAAGGCAAGGCAAATGAATAGCACTTCACTATATATATATATATATATATATATATATATATATATATATATATATATATATATATATATATATATTCCTACAAATTGAATTTCCTTTTTCATGAAAAATCATTGAGACAAAAAATTGAGGCAAAAATTCATTAAGGAAATTGAATTCTTGCTACAAATAAAATCTGTTGAAAAGAATTAATCTTAAACATACGAACGCAATTTATCTAATTGTAAAATGGTATATTGTTTTTTCGCAAGATCCGTTTCAGCGGGATTTTATTCTTCAATAAAACTTAACGCATTTACATTTATTTCTTTACTGGCAGTCCACTATCAACTTTTATATATATGGCTGGAAAGGTAGAAAAGGATACTCTCGTTTTCCCTAAGGACATTGCTGGGGAGGTGTTGCGACACCTTCTGAAAGATCGGGGAAGGTGAGGGACGTTGTGTCTAGGTAGTTGTTAGGTGGGAGACCGTCCTCGACGTTCAAATGATGTACATTGTAAGCGGTAAAGTTCCCTATGACGTAAAGGTTTTAAACTGTTTGGTTCAACATGAGTTAATGAAGAGTTCGCTTGTCAAGATTAGGTTCCAAAGTGGTGACCGCATAGACACTACCCGGGAACTTACTGGCTCTCTTTTTGACCATCAATACCAAAAAGGGAACTCATACAGTCATTGTTAGAAACCCTTTATTACTCGGAACGTTAAACTTTATAAAAAGCCTATTTAAATACTTCGACTTGAAGGTTTCAAGGACTTTAATGTTTATAGTGTAGCAACTCGTGATTCGAATTCCACGTTAAGTTGTAGGTCCTCTTTGTCACGTGTCTCAGACTGTTAGTATGGGGGTTAACTCATCCAATTTAGATGAAGCAAATTTCTGGAGATGGCATCAGACTAAACGCTCTCTGCCACTTAAGTTACTAAACTCAAACTAAAATCTCTGCAATGATATTATGAAGAGAAATCAATTTCCTTACGGTTTTCTTATAAATGGCATAGATCCTGAGGTTCCTTCACTATATGAACCATGGTCGGAGGCTTTTCCACTGAGATATATAGTTTAAGTAAATAATAATAAAATAATAATAATTATTATTATTATTATTATTTCAACAAACCGGTAGAAACGAAAACAGGATTAATAACTGCGAAGGATTAGAGCCATGGAGCAAACAGGAAAAAAATCAAATTTTCTCTATAAGATTTTATTCTAATTTTGGATGTGAATTTATAATGACTCATAATGAATAACAATGAATATAGACCGCTTTTTCTAAGTTTTCCAAATTGAAAACTACATTCCGGTCAAAAATATTTTTATTTCATTTTCACATATTTTTAAATTATATAAATCATTAGGTTCAAATTAAATTATATTCTCTCTCTCTCTCCTCTCTCTCTCTCTCTCTCTCTCTCTCAGTATATACAAAGCTGGACTAAAAACAGAACAGATCACAAAGTCATCTTTGGAAGATAAAGATCCAATCCAAAATGCCCTAATTGGATGCCAGGTGGCACTGGCGTCAATTGTTCGTCACTGTCTTTGGCACTCTGAAAACAAACCATTTAACTGTCACACTTAATCCGCAAGTAGAGAGGGATCAAAGTCCTTTGATAAACCAACCTCTGCGAGTGATTCTCTTCGTAAACATATTTTTAATTTAGCACCGTTGTTTTGTCAGTATTAAATGGAACGTCCTTCGTTTGATTTAATTCAATATGAATGCCAAAATATATGCAGGTGCCACGCAGTTATAAACACAGATCAATTTGAATACTCCTTTGATTTCAAAACGTTTGCTTATTTACATTTTTTTTTTTTGTATTTTGTAAAAAAGGATTTCATTTTTATATTTATAATTTATTAAGACCCTATTTCATAATAATACACGCATATTTCTCAATAATTATAAGGTAAATATAAGGACACAATAGAATAAAAAGACTAATTCTAAATAAAAGCCGAAAATTAAATTCCTTAAAACTTTTACAAAATCGTCACAAATCTTTTTTGACCCCGACGAGCATTTCACGGACGGCTCTTTTGAAGGCACGCCACGCACGACAGCCACAGCCACGCTACGCGGTTCTCACACCAAAAGACACGTGGCCGGGCATCGTTGAACCTCGGAGACCTTGATTTTCGGCTCTCTCCTTCTATGGAGGGTGCGTTTTTGCGGACGTTCGACCTTGGCCCCTCCTTTCTGCATAAAAAACTGAATTGTAATATAATATATCCGTAACTATCCATCCTATATACTATTGAGCTAAAATGTTTCTGTGTGTCTGTCCGCTTTCTTCGGAACCGTGCACAGACTAAACGGCACATCTGAAAATTCTGCAACCCCCACCAACTGATAGCCCATGAGCTGCCGATGTGCTCTGTCAAGTTTTCAGGTCCTGGGTCACTCCGCGGCCGAGCACGAGCTATTTAATATCTATTACAAGTGAATGTAATAAGTACTTCGAAAACGAAAATGACGAGAGCAAAAATACATAATAAACAGTTTGGAAGTCCCGATAGTAGTTAGGTAGTCCCGATAATAGTAAGTACCAATATACATATACATATATACAATGTACATATACATATACAGCTAGCTGTGACAGACACTGCTACATATACTGTGACATATACTGCTACCTGCCCAGAGGGCGATAGCGAGCTACCACTTGTCCGACCTAATTTTGTAGCAATTTCCTTCCAGCAATTATCTTTCCTGTCTATATCCCTGTACTCTTCTTTCCTCATGTCCAGTGGCGAAACTAGGTTGTTGTGAGCCCTGGTGCAAAATATTCACATGCCCCCCCCCCAAAAAAAAAACCACGTCACAATGCGTGTTGATAAATATTTACAAAACTTTAGACACAATATATCTACTCACCGTTTATTTAAAGTTAACTTTTCTGGTTTTCATTTCAGCAAAAGTGGTCACCATTTCCTTTAATTTTAATTCTCTTGCAATTTTATTTTCAATTGAAACTATCGAAAGGCCACTTAATTTGTCTTGCAACATTGTGCTTCTCAAATAATTTTTGATCAACTTCAGCTTTGAGAAAGAACGTTCAGCACTCGACACAGTGAAAGGAATAGTCAGAAACAATAGTATTGCAGTTAAAACTTCTTGAAAACTTGAACACATAGCACTGTTTTCACATATTAACAATGTTGCTAACTGAGAAACATTTGAAATATTTGTAAGATCTGACTTGAAACACTGACGGAAGGAGAGTAACTGAGTGGGGAATTCTGTAGAAATATCTTTTTCATACTTGTTCATTAGACTTGTAGCTCCCTCATATAATTTCTCATCTGTAGCAGTAAGCAGTTTTTGGGAAAATAATGGAAAAATATTGAATAACACATTTTAGACCTTCAAATCTGTTTTTTAGTTGGGTGCTGATAATGTCTAAGGAATGGTAAAACACATTGTTCTCAATGTATTTTTCTGAATCTGACAGTCTTTCATCTTCACACAATTCATCAAAATGTTTTTGTACCTTTTTTCTGCGCTTGTCCTGAAATTTTGGACCCACGCCCCCACTTCATTGCAATTTCTTTGGCTGTTTCTTTCATTTGTACAAAGTTGTCTCTGAGTTGCATTATAGACTCAGCACTTATAGAGTCAACCGACTGCTTTAGTGATTTAACTGTTGTGTCCAACAATACATTTTTGCTTTGAAGTAACTTAGAAACCACATTAGTTATCTATAATAATAATAAAAGGACGTGTGTGTGTGTGTGTGTGTGTGTGTGTGTGTGTGTGTTCCAGCCATAACTCCAAAATGAAAGCAGTTACAAACATGAAATTTCACACACAGATATTGATTAGGTCTCCAGGTTGTGCACCTGGGTGTTAATAAATTAAATAATTAAAATTACTGGGCCCGAAGGCCCCCCCCCCCAGCACCACGATTAAACTACAGAAAAGAACGCAGCCGTGAAAATTTTGAGCTTCACATTGTGTCAAGATTTCTGAATCTTAAGATTTTCATGACTAATTATTTGGTCAATAAAACTATAGAAACGAACACAGTCATGAAAATCTTGAGCTTTACATATAATTAAAACTAGCGGAGCGACCCGGCGTTGCCGGGGTGGATGTTGAACGATATATATATATATATATATATACCACGTGACCACAAAAATTGTCCCTGTTTTTAATCGCTTATTACTCAGTCATTATTGCAGCTTCACAAATGAAATAAAAAGCATTCGAAAGAGAACATTTTAAAGTTTTAATTTATTCTACGTGTGTTCAAAGTGACGTCCCTGGACATTCTTACATTTCACACAACGGGAAAGGAAGTTATTTATTACATTTTCCAAAACGCTGCATTCAATGGACTGTACACTCTCTACCACCGCTTGCTTTAATTCTTCGATAGAGGATGGCTCTTGCCTGAATACTTTGTCCTTGACAAATCCCCAGAGAAAAAAGTCCAAAGGTGATAGATCGGGAGATCTTGCGGGCCAGGGAAACTGCGAGCGATGAGAAATGAATCTTTGTTCAAAAAATCTTGTTAAACATTCCAGTGATTGCCTAGTTGTGTGGGCTGTTGCTCCGTCTTGCTGAAACCAATTGTTACTGCAGTTTTCTTGTTCAAAAACAGTGTTCAGCATTTCTACATATCTTTCTGAAGTTACTGAAAGCGGTCTCCTTGTCTCTGGGTCCTCAAAAAAGTAAGGACCATAAACCTTGCTGCTACTCAAACCACACCAGACAGTAACTTTTGGTGAATGCAGAGGTTTCTCCAAGTGTATATTTGGCTTGTTTTGTGACCAACACCGTTAATTCTGTCTGTTGATGAACCCATTGAGATAGATGTGGCATTCATCACTGAATATTATGTCACTTAATCTTATCTGGTTTTGTTCAATTATTGTTTCAATGCGTTCACAAAACATCAAACGACGCTGGTAGTCTTGTTCGCTAAGCTGTTGCAAACACATAATTTTGAATGACTTCATTCTCAAATCCAACGTGATTATTTTCCGAATGCTCTCCCGTTTGATTCCTGTCACAGCTGATAGTCGTCTCACAGATTTCTTGTTGTCCGTTTCAAGCTGATTTGCGACTGAATCAATGTTTTCAGCGGTTCGCACACCTTTGCTGCGCCCAGAGTTGCCTTTATGCATGTTCTTGATTGAGCCGTGATGTTTCCATTTTGCGAAAATCCTGCGAATCGTTTTAGGATCTATGGTCCTTTGCTGACCGTATTGTCGTCTGAAAGACCGTTGGGTGGCAACTACCGAGCCATGTTTGATCATCTCTTCTGCGATGAAAACACGTTGCATGTCCGACAAATAACCCATGATTGTGGTGGATAAAACTGTCATTTTTTTATAAGTACTGATTTCGTATCCAGGATATCGAAAAAATTAAATAAAACTTTTAAATATTCTTTTTCGAAAGCTTTTTACTTCATTTGTGAAGCTGCAATAATGACTGAGTAATAAGCGATTAAAAACAGGGACAATTTTTGTGGTAAAAAAAGACGGAGCAACAGCCCACACAACTAGGCAATCACTGGAATGTTTAACAAGATTTTTTGAACAAAGATTCATTTCTCATCGCTCGCAGTTTCCCTGGCCCGCAAGATCTCCCGATCTATCACCTTTGGACTTTTTTCTCTGGGGATTTGTCAAGGACAAAGTATTCAGGCAAGAGCCATCCTCTATCGAAGAATTAAAGCAAGCGGTGGTAGAGAGTGTACAGTCCATTGAATGCAGCGTTTTGGAAAATGTAATAAATAACTTCCTTTCCCGTTGTGTGAAATGTAAGAATGTCCAGGGACGTCACTTTGAACACACGTAGAATAAATTAAAACTTTAAAATGTTCTCTTTCGAATGCTTTTTATTTAATTTGTGAAGCTGCAATAATGACTGAGTAATAAGCGATTAAAAACAGGGACAATTTTTGTGGTCACGTGGTATATATATATATATATATATATATATATATATATATATTATAATAGTATATGCCAGGTTAGATTAATTGAATGCCCGGTTAGGTCAACTGAATGCCGATTAGGCTAATTAAATGCCCGGTTAAGTTAATTGTACGCCCTTGACGATTGGTTAGGTTGAGTCGTAATATTTTCGTTAAAGCTAACGAAAATATCACAACCTAACCAGCAGTCGTCAATGGCGTACAGTTGACGATTGGTTAATTGAATGCCCGGTTAGGTCAACTGAATGCCCGATTAGATTAATTGAATATCCGGGTAGGTTAATTGAATGCCCGGTTAGGTTAATTGTACGCCTTTAACGATTGGTTAGGTTAAGTCATAATATTTTCGTTAGCTTATAGCGTTCAACATCCACCCCGGCAACGACGGGTCGCTCCGCTAGTATCTAATAATTTTGTTTGAAAGACAATTAAGAAAATAAACTCAAACTTTTCTATTTGCTTCATGAGACCAGACGCTTCAGCTCGCTCGTCGGGTTTTTACTTCAAAGAATTAATTTTGAGAGACCTTTTACAATGTCCAAATATCGGAATCTTAATGCGACTAGTGCGTCATGCCTAGAGGACTATCGAGTGGGACATAATCTTTTTAGTGTTACTTTTTCATTTTTTTCAATTACATCTGAGACAGAAGCCAATTCTTTTAACATAGCCCACCGTTTTATACTGTGTCCAAAGAAAGTGTAAAGATGTTCAACAGTTTCATAAAATTTTTGAATTTCAGGAACATTCTTAACACAATCATTAAGCGCAAGATTTAGATTATGGGCAGCATAATGGACATATTCGGCGTTTGGTTCTTTTTTAGATATTCTTGCCTGAACTCCTGAATATAAACCACTCATATTAGCTGCACCATCATACCCTTGGCCACGACACTTAATCAAATCAAATCCATTACCTTCAATTGAATTAACAATTTAATTTTCTAATCCAGCAGAACTTTAATCAAATACTTGTCGGAATCCAAGAAATAATTCCTTTATTTCAAAGTTTTGAGGAAGTCCGTCTGCATTTTTGTTTATTTTCACATATCGAAAAATTTGGCCCATTTGATCGACTTTAGAAATGTCCTGTGTTGTATCTATAATGATTGAGAAAAATGGCGCAGCTTTTATATGATTAATTATTTCTTTTTCAACTTTTTAGCGAGTAACATGATTACCTCATCCTATATTTTAGGACTAAGATATTTGACTTGCCCTTTTTTCTTTTCAAGTAACTGTGCAAGGACAGGATCATATTTAGCTAACAATTGAATAATTGAAAGGAAAATGCCACTTTCAGGTTTTATTAACGTTCTCCCTGTGTCCTCTAAAGGGCAAATTACGAGAAGATAACATAAGTGTTATGTTAATTATTCGCTCTTAAACATCTTGCCAAAATTTACTTTCTTTCTGCTTTTCATTTTCATTGTGGATTTCTAAAGTTTTGTTCAAACGCCACCGTTGCATTGTTAGACAAGCATCAAGATGTGATCTTGAACTATCATGCATCTGAATTTTTTGGGTAAGATGTCTCCAGTCTTTCACGCCATTAACCCATGTGTCACAAAAAGAAGAAACACCGCGATTGGCAAAAAGCCAGCATGGTTCGCAATAGGCACTATCTATCAATGGTGAATAACATAACCATGTCCTAGGCATTAATATACCTGATTTAGAGGTTTTAGAATAATAGACTTCTGAAAAACATCGACTGTTTTGATTCACATCTCTCTTAAATGGCCCCTTAGGTCTACGCGATCTCTTTAAAATAATTAAACGTTTTATCTCACGACTCTCGATATTTGCAGAATATTGTCCTCGGTCAGATGACAATAATGGTTTAATGTGTAATTCAAATCTACAAACACACTTCAACAACCTGCTTTTTCACTTTTATCGACACTTATATTAGTATTTTTTGTAAAAAACGAGCCCAACTTTGGTAACTTTGAAATAATATTCTTCTGTTCTTTTTTTGTTTTTCATTTTTGGCAACCACTTTTATGCTTAGGCGCAGACATTGTCAGTTCTTATAAGGGAGAAGCTATTTAAATTTTATATAATGTGATAATGCCTGAAAATTCTGAAACAGACCCTATCCCATCCACCCAACCATTGTTTTGATTAATAATTTTGAAAAGAAATAAAACCAATTTTGAAAAAATAAATTAAACACAGGATTTAATATTAGTAAAACTATAATTGACTCTATCAGAAAACTCCCAGATTCTTAAGGATCTCAATATAAGGGGAATATTATGTTGAAATTTATTCCACTTGTTCTATCTTAAATTTTAATTAATGTTATACTATAATTATAAATTTAAAAAGGTGGCTATTTCAATATTATGTAATTCCTAAATTAATATCTTGAATTTTACTCAAGACAAATAAATATTAAAATTTATTCTAAATAAACAAAATTCTAGTTATAGCTAGTTTAGCTATAACCCTGTTTGTAGCTAATATATTGCAATAAACAAGTTAAAATGAGTAGGTGTCAGCTTACTGAAATAACATAAGTTCTCGCAACGGGCACTGGTAATTTCAATCAACTTTATTTGTATTTTTTAAGCAAAGCCAAATTGTTAATAATAAAGCTAAATTGAAATGACTTGTCAATTGTAAAAACTATCGGTATTTCTACAACAATTTAAACAGTCTATATTAACTGTGACCTAGAGGTAAGTTCAAAGCCTAATACTCATTTCTTCTCCCAAATTGTAATAAAGAAAATACATCCTATTCTAGAAATATATTTATAAGGAGGTCAAGTCAGATTCTAATTAAATGACTGATTTCTCAAAAATGAATCAAAAGTTTTTCCATACCAAAACCAAAAATTGTAGATTGTCTTATCAGACAATGTACTATACTTAAACCAAGATTTAATTCAATTAAGTCCACATCAAAAATAAAGAAAGAACACATAAAAGTAACTAATTAATTAATTTACAATTGCCAAGAACCTATAAACAAAGGGTATCCAATTTCTAAAAACTCGATTTGGATAAAATTTTATAAAAGAAACTTAAAACCTAAAAACTAGTCAATTAAGTTCTAAAGGTTCAAAAGATTGGCAGTTAAAGCAATGTGTCCAATTTCTCTACCAGAGGAGAAGTCAAATGGACACGCAAATTTTGCAATCTGTCCAACTATAGATTTAGACCGAATTTTCCATACTGGAACCAACCAGAATTGATCAATTCTAACAACTGACTAAAGGACAAAACTTCCCAGAGTCCAAATGGAAAAATTGGGTCAAATCTGTCAATTTGTTTACCAATGAAAATAATCCTAAATAATTAAAATCAATAGAAACCAGTTAAGATCTTCCAGAGTAGTTATCAAAAAAACTGCGACATGTGATTAGTTTTTGAAGGGTTCAACAACACATAGGCAGTCCTACTGACTCACACTGAAAGCACTTAATGCGAAACCGACCTTAGGCTTGTAATAGCTCAGACCATTCTGCTTGAAACATTACTGTTTAGCCAGTTTAGGCCAACAATTTGAATAGCGTATCTTTCTATTTTTAACATGGCAACAATGATATTTACTTTTTTATAGTTATAGATTTGTATTTGCTTTATAAGTACAATTTTTATATATTAAACAAATCTATGATGGGCCCCCAAGGCTGTGGGCCACAGTGCATTGCACCGCCTGCACCCTCGGTAGTTTCGCCACTGCTCATGTCATAAAGGCATGGGTACCGTCTAACTTCTTCAGTCAACTCTTCCATTGCAAAATTGGTGCGAAACGGGGCGGATGGGGAATGAATGAATGAGTGCGACCTATTGAACCACTTCTGCCAGTGGTATTGGGATAAGCTCCACCTACTACGAAGACGAACTGAGCATACGCAGCCAAAGACACGTCTCAGAATATCGCTTAGGGAATCGAGAAAAGCAAGTCAGTCCATAAATTTGCAAAAATACCACAAATATAATTGAATCGAGTGTGATCAAGAATAATGCTGATTTTGTTCTTAATATTAGCCCTGGGCGTTATAAATTAAACTCGTACATTGTTAGAAAGGTGGTGCATTATTTTGACCGCATTCTTGCCACTTAATCGTTTGCTTTAATTAAATAAATATTATTTGAATAACTGTTAACATTTTTATGTGTACATTTTAATTGTATTATTTATTTTATATAGTCTTTATGTACTCGATAGTTTAGTAGACTTTTGAACAGGTTATCTATTGGAAAAATGTTCATATTGTTTTTAGATTGAGTTGCCTATTGGGGAATTCTTCGCTTCCCCAATAGGTAACGGAATATTCTGGAAGGAGCACGTGCTGACGATTGCACCATGTCTTTTGTTTCCTTAGATTCTTGCCACTTAATTGCCTGTTTTAATTAAATACTATTTCTAATAACTGTTATGATTTTTTGTGTACATGTTAATTGTCTAATTTCCTTTATAGAATTTTTATGTATTCAATAATTTAGTAGCCTTTACATTAAGTTATCTATTGGGAAAAAATCTTTAGATTGTTTTATTGTTTTTAAATTGAGTTGCCTATTGGGGAATTTTTTCGCTTGTGTATTTAACTCATTTACTTGGTAAATTCTGTCTATTTCTTTCTTGTCCCTGAAGATGTCAATATATCACGAAAGCGCTCGGACTTCGTGTTTCCTTTTCATTTTCCCTATGGTTCTTTGCTTATTATAAAGATCACGTGTTGTTCTGTGATTTTATTGCATATATATATATATAAACAGAAACAGTATATATATTAAAATAAAATATACATACTGAAACTAATGCGAAAGAGTATACATGCATGTTGCAGTCAAAACCCGAACCAAAACCAGTAAAACCAAGCCTAGTAAAAATTGATACCGGCTTTTATAGCATATAACATATTTACATGTAACATAATGACCTAAACCTAACCTATAGTTAGGTTAGGTTAGGTTAGGTTTAGGTCATTATGTTACATGTCATGTTATATGTTATAAAAGCCGAAATCAATTTTTACTAGTAAAAAACTGGTTTTTACTCATTTCGGGTTTTGACTGCAACTTATATACAAAACTCTCCCAGTATATGTTAACGTCTCGTAGCCGAATCTTCAGTGGCATTGGTGCGAATCTCACTGAGGTAAGATAAATTTATTTCTAATGTATTTAATCTTAAAACTTAAGTTGCCATTAGTATGTTGTTCCTGATTACCATAAAATTGAAATGCATGTAATTACACTCCGTTAATGAAAATAAAATGAAAGTATTTAATCGACATTTCATCCAGTAGATGTCACCAACCACTTCGATTAAGTTATTTTCAAGGAATCAGTTCCCGAAACGTATTTCATCAAGCATTGAAGTTTGATGAAAACACTGTCATCACCTGAGGGTACTTGTTCGATAAAAGAATTTCCCACATCTTTATCAAAATTCTAGTCTCCGTGAACGTGTTAAAAGCTGCCGCTAAATATGTTTCGTTTTTTTAACTTTGAATTTGTAACGCCAAAAAGTTTTTTGTGTGTTATTCTTGTCCTGTTTTTTAAGGTTTATTATGCACACAGAAAAGATTTGGCTTTTCGCATGTCGCATTTTCCAGACAAGTATAAATATGTTCAGTACAATCAGATGAAATGTGATGCAATCAGTGGCCTTTATCCGATTCCTATATATGTAATTACGCAGTTGTAGAATAGCCTCAAAGATCCGTAATGATAATGAAAAACTATATAATACGCTTAGTTTTATAAAATTATATGTCAAAATTTACTTGTTTATGATAATAATTATACTATTTTATTATTACAGTATTATTATTATTATTATTATTATTATTATTATTATTATTATTACTATTATTATTATTATTATTATTATTATTAGTAGTAGTAGTAGTAGTAGTAGTAGTAGTAGTAGTAGTGGTAGCAGTAATATTAGAGTATGTAGTGAATACTTCATAATTAATATTCCAACTACGTAACTTTTATTAGGAAACAGAGAAACTGTCCATCCACCCATATATTTTTTTTATACAGGAAGGAGAGGCCAAGTGCGAATGCCCGCAAAAACAAGTAGAGCTGTTTGGGTTGAGCCACCCTACACATAAGAACCGTACTCCATACAGGGGCGGACAAGACCCCCATAAGAGAGCAACTGAGTGTAGGTGAAGAACCTCTTGGAAGCTGTTTTGGAAAGAAAGTATATGTGATCTTTCCAGATAAGATCACGAGAAAAGGAAACTCTAAGAATGTTAAGAAAAGAGAAAGGCTCGAATTCTGTATTGCTGAAGGCAAGGGTATAGTCGTGTGGAAGACTGTGACAAGTAGACGGATGAAGGAACTAAGTTTTCCCTGTTCCAATAAAAATAGTAGAAAGAGCAGAGATCAGGTGCACCATAGCCGTCCTACACGAAGCATGGGGTAACTGTTGAGAGGGACGCTTTGTGGAACGGGTGACGAAGTGAAGGGTGGAATCATCGACATAGGAGTGGATAGGACAGGAAGTGCGATTTAATAGATGAGCGATAAATAAAAGGAAAAAAGTGAATGCCAGGACAGAGCCCTGAAGAACACCAGTATTAATAGCTTTAGGAGAAGAACAGTAGCCATCTACAACCGCAGCTGTGGATCGGCTACAAAGGAAATTAGAGATGAAGGCACAGTTAGAAGGATAAAAGCCGAAGGAGGGCAGTTTGGAAATTAAAGATTTGTGCCAGACTCTATCAAAAACTTTAGATATATCTAGCACAATAGCAAAGGTTTCACAGAAATCCCGAAAAGAGGATAACCAAGAGTCAAAGAGAAATGCAAGATGATTGCCAGTAGAGCGTTCTTTGCGAAACCCATACTGACGATCTGAAAGAAGATTGTGAGAAGAGAGGTGTTTAACAATCTTCCTATTAAGGCTAGATTCAAAAACTTTAGAAAGGTAAGAAATCAAACCACTGAACGATAGTTGGAGGGTTGAGAGCGGTCACCCTTCTTTGTGACAGGCTGAATGAAAGCGGTCTTCCATCAGGAAGGAAACGTACAAGATGAACGACGAAAACGTTTGTCTAGGCATGGTGTCAGCACAGAAACACAGTTCTTGAGAACAACAGGAGAGACATCATCAGGACCGTACGCCTTCATAGAATCGAGCCCAGGTAGGGCAGAAGAAACATCTTTGGAAGAGATTCTAATTTCAGCCATAATAAAGTCAGAGGGGGGAGGAGGTGGAGGAACAGCACCGGAATCGTGTAGGGTTGAATTGGAGGCGAAAGTTTGCGCGAAGAGTTTAGTTTTATCGGGAGAAGAGACGGCAACTGAGCCGTCGGAATGGAAAAGAGGAGAGAAAGAAGAAGAAATAAAGTTGTTGGAGAGGTTCTTGGCTAGATGACAGAAAGAGCAAGAAAAATTATAATTGGACAGGTTTTCATATTTTTGCATGATGGAGAAACTTTGGGCGAGTTGAAGAACAGATTTTGCAAGATTCCGGGCGCAAATATAGGCTAAGTGGGAGACAAGAGTTGGGTGGCGACGGTACCTTCTGAGAGACTCCTGTGTGTTGCGGATAGTATTAAAACAAGGAAAGTTAAACGAAGATTTTTTTGCATTAGTAGTAGGAGTAGAATATGGAATGTACCATCCATGCCCGAGAGAATCACCTCCGTGATGTGCTCAGCACACTCGGAGGCCCCCGGCCACAGAAACAGTAATCATTCCATGAGAGTTCAGAGAAGTGCTGCCGGAGAGCCTCCCAATCAGCGGCGCCAGAGTGCCAAAGGCGTCTCCTCTTGGGTCTCCTCTTGGTCGGAGGAGCCCAACCGAGAAAAAGTTTCACAGAGTAAGTAGAAGGATGAGAAGTGAGAAATAAATCCAGAATGTTGGGCCTATCTCCAAGGCGATCTGGGATACAAGTAGGGTGCTATACAATCTGCTCTATGTCATTCAAGATAGAAAAATTGTAAGCTACTTCACCAGCGATGTTAGTGAAATGGGAGGCAAGCCAAAGGTGGTGGTGAACATTGAAATCACCTAAAATGGAGATTTCATGAAAATTAGGAGAAAGGTAGATAGCGCAGATGTACTTAGTTTGAAAATGGCATGCAAGCCGTAGCCAGAGGGTATAGAATTCGAACTATTCAAGTTCGGGAATACGAGAAAAAGTTAGGTCATTGCGTACATACTGTGTACGCAACATCCACCTTTGGAACGAAATTGAGCATTGCCTTCTTTTTTTTAATTTTGAAAAGATTAAGTAGTTTGTAAGATGTATGCAGGTGTAGTGAAGAACAGGGAGAGAAGTGTGCGTTCGAGAACATGCTGGACTGCTCACAGTGTTGAAACACGGAAAAAGATCAGCTAAGGAGGGCAATCACAGGAGAAACGGGAGTTCCAGCAGTCCCTATCTTCTGCCTAATGTCCCCTCCGGAATACTTCCTTGGTCGATTGATGTCTACAGCCTCCTCCTTAATATATACGGGGTGTTTCATAACATGTGGGACATACTTTCAGGATGGATTCAGAACCTGAAAACAATGAAAAAAGCCCATATAAACATATGCCCGAAATCGCTTTGTTTCCGAGTTACAGCCCGTTTTGTGTTCCTGCAATTCTTTCTGCAAACTGTTTACAAACATTGCTTGCCGACAATGTTTGTGAGTGTGTACGAGACTTATTTCATGTATGGCCTTGCCGATTGTAATGTTTCGTACACTCTATGACATGTTTTAATATCGTTGAGTGTAGAGCCATCAGTCAGTCAGAGGTGCTTCGCGGTGTTTCACTGTTCGTATTCGTAACTTCTTACCGTGAATAAGTGCAGTCCAGTGAAAAAAAACCTTAAAAGTTTTTGTGCTATTCAGTGATAGTGTGCATTTGAAGTGAGAATGGCGGCTTATTCAAGCAGAGAAATGGCAGACATGCATCTCATGTATGGATTTGCCGAGTGTATTGGGGCCGCAGCGGAAAGGTTTCCAAATCGCCGTCTGCCAGATAAGAAGACCTTTCAGAGAATAGACGAGCGTCTTGGTGATACAGGATCATTCAAAAAGCGAGTTTCAGATGGTGGTAGACCAATCAGCCCCGGACCTGAATCCACTCGATTTTACCTATGGGGTCACCTGAAATCCATCGTTTACTTGACACCCATTGACAACGTTGAAATGTTTCGCTAACGTGTAGAACAAGGATGCCAGAAAATCCGAGCAATACCTGGAATGTTTGAACGTGTTAGGCAGTCTATGACGAGGCGTGTTCAGGCGTTTATTCAAGTGCAAGGCGGTCATTTTGAGCACTTCCTTTAAATGTAAGGCGGATATTCCTGGAACACACATAATGGGCTGTAACTCGGAAACAAAGCAATTTCGGGCATATGTTTATATAAACGTTTTTCATTGTTTTCGGGTCCTGAATCCATCTTGAAAGTGCGTCCCACATATTATGAAACACCCTATATATAAAACCTCCTTTGGGGCAGGATGCCTATCTCATACTATGTACATAAATCCTTTAAAACAGAAAAGCAAAAAACAGAATCTATTTAAAAAGATATTTTAACCAAACGCTCAAAGAAAATGATCTATAAGAAATTCTAATATTTATACTAAGCATTAGTGCCAAACACGTTCAAATAAAGAAAATTTATTATCACATAAATATATTCTTTTATATATATATATATATATATATATATATATATATATATATATATGATAGATATGTGTGTGTGTGTGTGTGTGTGTGTGTGTACAGGCGTGTCAGTTGAATACACAGATATTACACAGTTACACAGCGTGAATACTTCCTAAAGAGGAATTACTCCCCTTAATAAATATTGATTCGATTTATTTTTTTTATTTTTTATTTTTTTTTTGTAAAATTGTCAGAAAACATAACATAAATTTTGCATGCATCATTTAACCCTTTTTTGGGGGGGGGTACATTTATTACCTTTCTCTCTCTCTCTCTCTCTCTCTCTCTCTCTCTCTTCTCTCTCTCTCTCTCGACTTTACGAATAATACTTTTTGAAATAACTGTATTTGCTTTAAATCATCAGAAACATCGCAATAATTTAACTTCAAATTTTCTTCGCTGTTTTACATTTAATTCAAGTTTCTTTTCTTAAAAACAGAAATGAGACAACTTTTAGTTTCGTCACAAATTATAAATTGTTCACACTTTATATTTAACAATGCAATATTACGATTTTAATTGCTATTCCTTCAACTTATATTTTATATATATATATATATATATATATATATACAAAATCTATTTAAAAAGATATTTTAACCAAACGCTCAAAGAAAATGATCCATAAGACATTCTAATACAGGCGTCGGCAACCCCTGGCACGCGTGCCAAACTTGGCACGCGAGGCATCTATCCTTGGCACGCGAAAAGATTTAATTTTTAAAAATAATTTTAAGATTAAAAAAAGATAGGAAAAATACTACTCAAGACCATAAAATTATTTTTTTAAAAATGGAATTGGCACGCAACACCAAAAGATTGCCGACGCCTGTTCTAATATTTATACTAAGCATTAGTTTAGTGACAAACACTAATGCTTATATATATATATATATATATATTATATATATTATATATATATATATATATATATATATATATATATATCTATATATATATATATATATATATGGGATGATGATGATGATGTCTGTTCGTTTATACACGCCTAAACGGCTAGGTGATCTGTATGAAATTTAGTATACACATTAAGGGAGAATCAGGGAAGGTTTTAGTAACACACACACCTTCCAGTTCCCCCTAGGTTGTGTTTCGGGGGCTCTTGCTGTGCAAGGCCCACGGACGTTCTAGTATATATATATATATATATATATATATATATATATATATATATATATATATATATTACTGATCTCCTTTGAAGATTGTTGGTTACTAATCAGTGTCTTCTTTTCAAATTTTGTTTTAGTATGTAATAAATTTTCTTTACATACTTTTTCATATTTTCTGGGAGTTTTCTTTATTCTATCGCATTCTTTTACAAGCTAACTTTGAGGTTCGTTTTTCATTTTTATTTTTATTTTTAACTTTTGTCTCCATGTTAAATTTGTCTTAGTTTTATGCTGTAATATATATATATATATATATATATATATATATATATATATATATATATATATATATATATATATATATATATATATATATATATATTATATATATATATATATATATATATATTAAATAACTGATTATACATACTAACGAGTGTCGAGGCAATTTGGGGAGGAAATTATGAAACGCAAATGTTAATAAAATCTACGGAAATATCAACTCATATTTAAATATCCGAAACGCGTATCGCACCCAAACAAAATATTTTCATGCGTGACACACACACACACACACACACACACACACACACACACACAAAACTGTTTGGTTATCTTACAAAACCATGACATTTTCACATTTTCAAATGTGGATGGTGGCTTAGCGTAACCTTCATTATGTCTCTTTATTCATTTTTTGTTTTTGTTTTCTTCCAAAACAAAACTTTTATTAATAATTTTTGTCAGAACAAACCAAAACCTTTATTCATAAAATGAATAAACATGACAGAGTTTTACGATACTTTTCAATATTTTTATGCACAATTTAAATATTTGATATGGCATTAATATATTCACAGTATTCTAATCTAAATTTGACGTTGGAAGCATGGAAGCTTTTTGAGCAAAATTAATTTAATTCAATTTATTTATTACAAATGGGAAGTGAAAACCGGAAGTAATAATAATAATTAATAATAATAATAACAATAATAATAATAATTAAAATAAAAAAGGTAAAAATTTGCAAACGTAGTGTATGATTATTTTACACAATTAAACTAAAATGATCCGTTGTATATTTAATCGAAAATAAATGATACTTAATGAATTTTCTTCTTTTCAGGGTGAATTATGAAATTAAAAGTGTTTAATGAAATTAAATGAAATTAGCATATTTTAAATAGTTAATTATAAAATGGAAACTTAATTACTATGGTAATAATGGCAATAGGGAACTTATACATCGGTAGAAAATGAGAAAATGAGACGCGTGTATTGTCGGTAGTGAGTGTCAGTATTTAGAATCGAGGCTGCAGTAGTGGAGCCGATATTTGCAAAGAAATTGTTTAATAAATTGGCTATGTCTTTGGGATCACTGTAACAATTTCCGCCTGGTGTGAGGGAAGACAATGAATTTGTTTTTACCTCTTTTGTGTTAATTAAATCCTTCAGAATGTTTCGTAGCTTTTCGGATTGGATTTTTGTTCATTATTTTAAACAAGTTAAAAAAAATTATGACTGCATTAAATCTATTATATTAGTTTTTTGTATGTCTGTTCGATAATAATATTAGTTTCCCATAATTTAAAGTGAGTATGGTCGCGTTTAATACTCACAATGAGCACTGGAGTGATCCATTGATTGTTGTAATTAGCTTTAGATATTATTAGGGGCACTCAATATATTTTGCCCAACCATTTTTTCTTAGCTAAATAATGGGCCATGGGGCTGAAATGTCTTTTGTGCCATAAGTTTGAACTTTCTGCGCTTCACATAACCGGATTTTTCCAGTTTGAACCTCCCCTCATTGTATAAAACCGATGGTTAACGCCCTTGTATAAAACCGATGGTTAACGCAGTTTCGAAAATGGCGTCTGACAGTGATGTGCGAGACAGAAGGGGATGACTTTCTTTCACGAATTGTGACTGGGGATAAGACTTGGGTACACCACTTTGAACCTGAAACAAAACGCCAATCCATGGAGTGACATCACGCAGACTCCCCACGCGAGAAAAAGTTCAAAATGGCTCCCTCGGCAGGAAAGGTTATGGCCACCATCTTCTGGGACATGAAAGGGGTGATTCTGGTGGATATTATGAAGAGAGGACAAACAATGAACTCAGAGGCATATATTGCTACCCTACAGAGACTCCAGAGACGTAAGCGAGTTCGACCGGAGAGAAAACTGGAAGACGTCCTTCTTTTGCACGATAACGCAAGACTACACAACAGTTTGCAAACAAGAGAGGTCATCACAAAAATGCGCTTGACTGTGTTACCCCACCTTCCATACAGCCCGAATCTGACACCTTCAGACTTCCATTTGTTTGGGCCAATGAAGGATGTTATTCGTGGAAGAAAGTTTCAGAGTTACGATGAGGTTGTTGAGGAGGTTAAGAGGTGGCTCCAGCGGAACCCAGCGGACTTTTACCAGCAAGGAATAAAAGCCCTTGTTTTGAGTGGAGGAAAACCGTAGAAAAGGATGGAGACTATTTGGAAAAATAAAAACTTGTAAAAAAGGTATGTAATTACTTGTGTACAAAATTTCTGGAACTTACAAGGAAACTTAGAAAGAAAAAAAAAGGTGGGGCAAAATATATTGAGTGGCCCTCGTACTTTTGACTTAAAGGGAAAGTTTGTGTCGAATATAGCCATTAATGTGCTTAAGAATATTTGAAATTTTGTTCCAATGTCATGGTTATTTTCGGTTATTGCAATCCAGTCAAAAACTGTTATTTCTTTAAGGAGTTTTATTTTACTAATTATAGCTGTATTTAGCTTAATTATTTTCAATATAAAATGAAGCTATGGCGACCCCACTAATGTCACCACCAACACGTTCGTGTCGCGGTCAGCTCGATGTATATCATAAAGATCGTCCGAGTTTTACAATATAGCCAAACACACACACACACACAACACACACACACACACACGACGTATTATCATTGATGAATAATATGTTGAAAAGCCGTTTCTTTGAAGCTTAAGTAAACCATTATTTTTAATAATTTGAAATATATATTTTCAAAATAAAACCTATAATTCGTTTATTAAAAAGAAATAACAATTTCCTCCATGTAATTTTTCTACTTTTTTGTCTTTATCAACCCCTTCCCCCCCGGAAATCCGATACGAATGCAATCCACTCCCATACCAACCAAATCGTACAAAATCTCATATATTAGTCGAGAATTTAATTAAATTTAACGAATGAACGCTAATTTTAGCGTTATTAAAATCTTTGCAAATAACAATTCCATAATTTCCTTCAATAATTCGGCCGATGCTGTCTTTCCTCTAGTTTATTTCCGTTTAATTAATGAAATACTTCCCCAATTGACTCTTGTATTTCCCCCACAACCAATAACATTTTACACTCAATTTCGGGGAAGATTTCAAGAATGTCTTTTGAACTTTTCTTGGCTCCAGACGACACGATACTCACATAATTGCTAAATTACAAAGAAAGTGTCTAATATAGATCAGTATGTTGCTCTCTCTCTCTCTCTCTCTCTCTCTCTATATATATATATATATCAGTAATGTAGGATTCGAGACCGGTCTCGAGACCTTTGTCCTGGTCTCGGTCTCGGGCGCTTAGGTCTCGGTCCCGGTTTCGGTCTCGGCTATGGTAGTCTTGAGTACATCACTGTGATGTTCCTCAAGTGTAACGAACACTTACCTTGTTTTAAGTAGGCAGTTAACTGCTGTAAAATGTCACACACTATGAATGTGTGAATAAATTATGAGTAAATTTTGCAATTGCCACTCGATAACCTCTTTACAATCTTTATTCTTGAATGTGAAATACAGAGCTCAGGAATTTAATTGGAATTAGGTACTACACAATATTGAATACATGCAAAAATTGCATTTGGTCTCGGTCTCGGAAATGGTGGTCTCGACTATATCACTGATATATATATATATATATATATATATATATATATATATATATATATATATATATATATATATATATATATATATATATATATGTATATATATATATATATATTGTAAAACGGTGTTTAAAGTATAAAGACTTTTATAAATACTTTTCTGACCTCATTTTTTCCTACACTGTCAGAAATCAAAACATGTTTAAAATCTACGGTGCTACCGAAGACATGTTTAACGGGTGTTTATCAATGTAAAACGTGTTTCACCCTAAATACTTATCTAAACATCTCTCTGACCACACTTGGAAATTAATATTTTGCGAGTTTAAATCCCTTCATTTCATTTAAATACATGTTTTGACAAACATGTCAACACATTTTAACATTCTTACAATAGAAACATGAGAGAAGATCCGAAAGAGTACTTTATAAATGGTAGATCATCTTCATCATATGACCTTATAGATGTTACGAAGAAATCTAACAACGACGAACATCGCTATTAGTATGGACTTTTATACAGAATTTACGAACTTGTAATATGTTATAACATATTCGGATGATTTTTTAAACATGTGACATTTTGAAACGTTTGTATTTTTTAATTAAATGAAATAAAAGCGTGAAATTTTTACTGTGCTTTCTCTACACACGAGGAATTAGTCGTCTTGTGCAAAACATGCTCTACGTGATGTCCTATCGGATAATTAACTTTACACACAAACAACACAAAATTTTGCGATACTTTGGACAGAGTATCTGTTGAAATATGAAAAATTTCTTGTTCAGGTGATGCTTTCTATTTTTCTATTCTATATGGATTCTTGTCAATCCTTTGTTGGGCAGTGTGACTTTACTGATTTTGTTCTGGCTAACGCCAGACGATTTTATTCAGTCTCGGAAAGACCACCGTGAAATAAAGGATTAAGCAAACGTCTCTTAACCCTTTACTGCACAGAGGTCTTTACGAAACTGAATAAAATCGTCTGACATTAACCAGAACAAAATCAGTAAAGTCACACTGCGCGACAAAAGGTTAAACACTCTCTCTTTTAAATAACCCCACAGATAAAAGTCACAGGGGTTTAGGTCTGGTGATGTTGGTGGCCATGATATTCCTTTATCCTAAACCTCAGGAAATCTGTTGGACGGGACTCTTCTTTCGAAAGGATCGTGTAAGTATCGTGAGCTGAGGGGACATGCATAGAGCATGTTTTGAACTAGGGCATTAATTCCCCATGTGTAGAGATGTTACAGTAGAAATTTCATACTTTTATTTCAATTAATAAAATAAAAATACAAACCCTTTAAAGTCTCAGATATTAAAAAAAAATCACCCGATAATATCCTGCAAAAGTAGGTTCATTAGTAACCAAACCTCAGTAGTATGTGTTTATCATTTCACACTTGAACTATACGTCTCTATCAAACTCATTTACGCGTACATAAAACTTACAACGTTTTCTGGTATTAAATTACCAATTATATAAATCTTAATTAATTGCTTCATAGCCATCTTTTACAATAAATTTAGTGGTCGGCAACCTCTGACCCGCGGGTCAGTTGTAGTATATAGTATATATAAAATAATAAATATTATTACATGAAGAGGGTTTTTTATTTTAAATTGTTCCGAAAATAATGTATTTTGATTTAAATTTTGAACACTGACACATTATCAAATTACCAATAAATCAAACTGACCCAGTTTCAAAAAAGGTTGCCTATCACTATTTTACACGATCTTCCCTTTAAACTACAAATTTCAACTGACAAATGAGACCAGCGCGCATGTGCAAACATAGCAATAACGATATATATATATATATAAACACGTTATTTTCCTAAACGGCCTTTAACATGAGACGAAACAGACTTAATGAATTGATATTTAAACGCGTTACATGGACAAAATTGAATTTCATAATGTCGACTTTCGACCTTCCAAAATTATATGGATTTCAGATTTCAAACTAATTTCAGATTTTCAATGAAAATGACTGACCTAACCTAACCTAACCTAGCCAGGCCTAAACTAACCACACTAACCTAACCTAGCCAGACCTAACCTAGCGAAGCGTAACCTAACCGAGTATAATGTAACCTAATTTAACCTACCTGAACCTAACCTGACCTAATTTAAACTTACTTTTTTAATGTCTACATTATGCATGTTGACATTGCGTAAATCGACTTTGTTCCGCTACTCGCTTTAACCCTTTCGCTCACGAATTATGACATAGGGTAAAAAAGAAATTTGCCTTTATGTGTGGTTATATAAGAATCAGTATGGTTTATTTTTCAGCTACACAATTGTCTACCCAGTGAGTGAAAGGGTAAACCCCTCAACGGTGCTTACAGACAATGTATTCAGACTCCAAATACTTGTAATTAGGTTTAGAATGATGACGTTTAGAGCAATGATGCCTTTAATTTACTGTAGTTCTGGAGTAAAAGAAATGTGTGTTTTAACTTTACACGTGTTTAGATTGTTTTGCCATGTAAGTTCTAAAAACGGAGTTTGCAGCGTACGTACGAGAAGTTGGTCTAAAAGCATCTCGACTAATCTTTTTGTAAAAGTTGGTAATGACATGATAATTTTTTCATAATCCATAGTTATATATATATATATATATATATATATATATATGATGAATAAAACCAAGAAGGAAAGGAAACACAAAAAGGTGCTCAAGCGCTTTCGTCTAATGACATCCTCAGGAACACTGAAGTACATAAAAGGTTACGGCCTATATATAGGTTACAGAAAGAAAAAAAATAAATAAATAACATACACACACACAAACATATATATATATATATATATATATATATATATATGCATATAACTGCAATGACCGCGCAGTATATAAATGAATAGAAACGACATAAGTGTTAAGGAACGTCTCTGCACACGAGGAGGAGAGATAACGAATAATGAAAAATGAGGCGAACCGCCCGGGAATCGAACCCAGGGCCTTCCAATTGCCGGTTGGATGCTCTACCATTATGCTACGGACCTCACTCAATCACAAATCGAAATTCTCCCACATAGGGCAGAAACCAATGCCCTGAGAAGGCACCCTCGCAAATCGTGAATATGCGCATATAACTGCAATGACCGCGCAGTATATAAATGAATAGAAACGACATAAGTGTTAAGGAACGTCTCTGCACACGAGGAGGAGAGATAACGGGAGAATTTCGATTTGTGATTGAGTGAGGTCCGTAGCATAATGGTAGAGCATCCAACCGGCAATTGGAAGGCCCTGGGTTCGATTCCCGGGCGGTTCGCCTCATTTTTCATTATTCGTTATCTCTCCTCCTCGTGTGCAGAGACGTTCCTTAACACTTATGTCGTTTCTATTCATTTATATACTGCGCGGTCATTGCAGTTATATGCGCATATTCACGATTTGCGAGGGTGCCTTCTCAGGGCATTGGTTTCTGCCCTATGTGGGAGAATTTCGATTTGTGATTGAGTGAGGTCCGTAGCATAATGGTAGAGCATCCAACCGGCAATTGGAAGGCCCTGGGTTCGATTCCCGGGCGGTTCGCCTCATTTTTCATTATTCGTTATCTCTCCTCCTCGTGTGCAGAGACGTTCCTTAACACTTATGTCGTTTCTATTCATATATATATATATATATATATACACATACATATCTACACACATATATATATATATATATATATATATATGCAATAAACGGAGAAGTAAAAATAAAAATTAAAAATTAAAGATTAGAGGATTAACAAAGAGGCATACAGATTTGTAAGGAAAAATATCGATTTTTAGCACAAGATCAAATGAATTAAAAATACAAATTTATACTTGAAATCTGCCCGGGTTTTAACACTTTGCCTTTTAGAGTCAAGTTTCGATATATATAAAAATAAAATGAAGATTAAAAGTTAATAAAGTAGCGTACAAGTTTACCAAAGATTTAGCGTCCTACCCTTTTTATCTAAATTTGTTTTGAAGGAATTCAAAACAACAGGATCGAGTTGAAAAAGACCTTTGCTTATGTTGAAGTTATTTGAAAGTTGGATAATGGCAGACTCAAGAATATTTCTATTGACAATGTTGCTAGAATGAAATAAAACTGTAGCATTATTCCAATAAATACAGTGGGATAACTCTGACAAATGGACAAAAAGAGCACTGGACAACTGTCCTGTTCTAACGGAATATTGATGCTGTTTTATACGTGTGTGCAAATCCTTTCCCGTCTGACCTATGTAAAAGGAATCACATTGTTTACACCCAATTTTATAGATAATGCCTGAATTATTGGTAGGGCTATTTTTTACTATGATATTTTTCACAATATTGTTATATGAAAATACTACATTAATATCCAAAAGTTTAAGTACATTAGCAATGCCTAAAAAGCCCGGGAAAAATGGAAGTACTAAAATATTTTTTGACAAAGTACGAGTGTTATTATTGACACGATAGAAAGTTCGTTTTGCCTTGTTGAGACAAGATTCCATAAACGCAGATGGGTAACACAGATCACTTCCAATACAAACTTGTATTGCGATACTTTGGACAGAGTATCTGTATTTATTGTATTTATTGGAATAATGCTTCAGTTTTATTTCATTCTAGCAACATTGTCAATAGAAATATTCTTGAGTCTGCCATTATCCAACTTTCAAATAACTTCAACATAAGCAAAGGTCTTTTTCAACTCGATCCTGTTGTTTTGAATTCCTTCAAAACAAATTTAGATAAAAAGGGTAGGACGCTAAATCTTTGGTAAACTTGTACGCTACTTTATTAACTTTTAATCTTCATTTTATTTTTATATATATCGAAACTTGACTCTAAAAGGCAAAGTGTTAAAACCCGGGCAGATTTCAAGTATAAATTTGCATTTTTAATTCATTTGATCTTGTGCTAAAAATCGATATTTTTCCTTACAAATCTGTATGCCTCTTTGTTAATCCTCTAATCTTTAATTTTTAATTTTTATTTTTACTTCTCCGTTTATTGCATATATATATATATGTATGTGTGTAGATATGTATGTGTATATATATATATATATATATATATATATACAGGGCGTCCCAAAAAAATGTATACACACTTTAACAGCTGATAGCTCAATTGATGTTTCTTTCTTTCCAAGTTAAACCCATTAGAATTAATAATGGCAGTCAGACTAAGCTTTGAACAAAAGAAATTCATTCTAAAATGCTACTGGAAGTGTGAAAACGCAGTTGAAGTGCAAAGACAGTTTAGGAGGGAGTTTCAAACAGATCCACCAACGCGACTTACCATCACTCGAATTAGAGATAAGTTTGAAGCCGATGGAACTGTTCAGAATGTCCACAAGAAGCGTTCCGGAAGACCACGGACATCGACAAGCCCCACAAAGCAAGAAAGAGTACTGGAAACGTATCACCAAAGTCCAAGAAAATCTGTGCGGCAAGCGAGTCGTGAGGTAGGAATTTCAGAATCGTCTGTCCAACGCATTTTGAAGCGCTGTCAATGGAAAAGTTACATTCCAAGATTAGTCCATGCTATTAATGAAGATGATCCGGACCGAAGAGTGGAGTATTGCGAGTGGTACTTGGCACGATGTGGATGTGGATTGGACGAAGGGGTTTCGTAGAATACCCTCCGCGTTCACCAGACCTCACACCACTAGACTTTTTTTTATGGGGATACTTAAAAGACAAAGTCTACGCTATAAAACCTGCAACAGTCGCTGAATTGAGAGCAGCCATTGAACGAGAATGCACACAAATACCAAACGAAATGTTTCGTGATGTTTGCGATTCCATTGCTTCGCGTTATCAGCAGTGCCTGGACCAGAACGGACGTCAGTTTGAAAACAGGCGTTGACAAAACAATTAAATAATGTCTGTAGATTCTATTACATTTTGAAAATGAAATGTATTTTAATAAACACTGCCTTTATAATTATTTAAAGTGTGTATACATTTTTTTGGGACGCCCTGTATATATATGTTTGTGTGTATGTATGTTATTTATTTATTTTTTTTTCTTTCTGTAACCTATATATAGGCCGTAACCTTTTATGTACTTCAGTGTTCCTGAGGATGTCATTAGACGAAAGCGCTTGAGCACCTTTTTGTGTTTCCTTTCCTTCGTGGTTTTATTCATCATAAATATTTTTCACGTGTTACTTTCGTGAAATAATTTTCATATATATATATATATATATATATATATTATATATATATGGTCCATATACCATGACCAGATTGAAAATGGTCAATATGACCAACTTTGGTTTAATTTTAGTGTAGTAATTTATAAATGAAATCACACATTTAGGATAATTTATTTAAAAATTATTCTAGTGAATGAAATGCAGAGCCATTTTTGCAATATTTTACTTCAAATTCACCGGTACCAGGAAATAATTTTATTGGGTTTGAAAGATTGTTAAAATAGGTTCACATTTCATTATTTTCATTAGAATAATTTTGGAAGGAATTACCCATTTGTGTGACTATTTTAAAACTACCATCATATGTACGAGTTAGGATCAGTTTTGAGAGCCATTGTATATATAGAAGGTGATTCGTAAATGTGCTTCATAAATGGCAGGGTGTATTCTTGAGACAAAAGTAAAGAAAAAAGACCATATAAACATAGGTCGAGAAACCCGTAGGTTTCGAGCTATAGCACGCGACAGAAAAATGAAACTCCTAAAGATTTTTTACATTTTATGCAAATACACACTGTGATACATTTGCTTCATTAAAGTAAATGTTCGAAGTTCTTTCCTACTTCTTGAATACATGCCTCAGCACGTCGCACCAGTAATTGTCGGACACACTCAAAAATTCCTGGAGTATTGCGGGTCGTTTCGCAGTTGTCTTGAACTCGTTGCCACAATTCATTACGTGCTCGGACTTCTGTAGCATAAACTAGGCTTTTTAAAAGACCCAACAAGTAATAATCAAGAGGATTTAAATCTGGTGACCAAGGTGGCCATGGAATAGGATCACCGCGCCCTATCCACCTGTCAGGATACACAGCATCGAGATATTCCTCGTTAAATGGGCGAAATGAGCTGGTGCGCCATCATGCATGAACCACATTAGTCGTCGAGTTCTGATAGGCACTTCTTCAAGTAGCACTGGTAAAGTTGGCTCAAGGAAGTGCCTATACGAATCTCCAGTCAGTCGCTGCGGTCGCAGATATGGGCTACGTAAAATTTTTGTAGCAGTTTCATTTTTCTGTCGCGTGCTATAGCTCGAAATTACGAGTTTCTCGACCTATGTTTATATGGTATTTTTTCTTTACTTTTGACTCAAGAATACACCCTGCGATTTATGAAACACATTTGTGCATTACCCTGTGTATGTATATACCCCCAGCTAGCACACTTATATTTCTTAATGGTGAAGAAATATCGATTAATAAACTTTTATTACCGAGACGATAGTAGTCTGACAATTTTGAAATAGTAATCTAAATGACCCAAATTTGGATATCGATAACGAAATGGGGTTGAAATTGAGTACTGATAGAAATTCATTATTCAGTAAATATAGAACCAACATTACACTGGGGAACAAATTTCAACTTTTTGTCTATTGAATTAGATTTGACAGTTAGTTCTAGGTAATTTGGGTTCGCTGAGCACGAATTTTTACTCGGTTTTGCTCTATCAGATCCTGATTTTGCTCAACACCCCTCCTCTTTCGTCGTATTCATAAAAAGGTTTTTTTCTCAATACTCGCTGTCTTTTTGCAGTTACACATTATGCAACTAGGTTTTTATCAAGGTATTTGTACCTATTGTTATGGTATTGTTGTATTATGTATATTTTTATATGTAACACCCTAAAAATATTTTTAATTTTGTCATTTTTAACCCATTTTAATATTAGTAAATTAAGCTAAAAATATCATAGAATTCTAAAATTTTCTCGAGCGTTCCTGTTCTCTGTAGAGTATTCTAGAGGGACAACTAAAATATATAAAAGCGACTCGTTTCCAGAGTTAATCAGTCAATTCAATCAGTCAGTCAGTCAGTCAGTCAGTTGAGTTAGTTAATTAAGTTTGGGCATTAACATAATTTTGAATTGGCATATGATTTAGTGAGTAATTTTGTCATCGTGATTTAATATAGTTGATTTAATTAGACGTAATTTATATTGTACCTACTCATCCGTGTTTCTAGTTTAATTTCATAGATTGTAAGTACCTATTTCATAATAAGTACCTATTTAAACTAATTTTTGTGTTTATATTTCAGATTTTCTTAAATTTATATGAATTAAGGGCTTTAAATACCTTTACAAATTGGCAGAACAAACAAGCAATATGTCATCAAGCACTAGAAAGTTCAAATGCAAAAACAACCCTGATTCCTTCTGTTATATATGTGGAAATTTTACACTTCCACATCAACGAGCAAATATAACTGACTTCGTAAAAAGAGCTTACTTAGCTTATTTTGGCATAAAACTGGGGGACCAAGATAAATCGTGGGCTCCACATAAAGCCTGCACTATATGCATTGAAAGACTGCGACATTGGACGAAGGGTTCGGATTCAAAAATACCTTTTGGAGTTCCGATGGTAAGTTTATGATTTCATAAAACTACGTAATTTAATCACTAGTATACTGTAACTTACCTAAATGTAATTGTAACTTAGGTACATAAACAAAAATTTACAGAAAATGTTTATAAGAATCTCAAATATTGCATAAGGTTGAAACACATAGAAATGTTAAATGTTTGGGTGATAACTTTTGATAAAATTCATAAAAACAAGTCTCTCGTCGCTTTTGTTAACGCTTTACAATTTTTTTTCCATATCAGGTGTGGCGAGAGCCTACTAACCACGAGACCGATTGCTACCTTTGCTTTGTCAAGACTTCGGGCTTCACTAAGAAAAATAAACATTGTATCGAGTACCCAAATTTCGACACCGCGTTACGACCTGTGCTACATTCAAATGAGATCCCCATTCCAAAATTTAAGGGTCTGCCAACTCAAGAATTAGTTGAAGATGTTCCTGAAAATATTGTTATGCACTTTGAGGAGTCAGACACCGATTTTGACCCCAGCGTATTTGAAAGTCAAAACGATCCGCAAAAGTTTAACCAGGCCGAGTTGAATGATCTTGTAAGGGATCTAAATTTGCCAAAAAAGGCTGCGGAAATTTTAGCTTCAAGACTTAAAGAGAAAAACTTGCTTACTTCAAACACATACATTTCATTTTACAGAAAAAGAGAAGAAGAACTTGTTAAATATTTTAGAACAGAGGATAGTTTAGTATATTGCTGCGACATAGTTGGTTTGTTAAAGAAGATGGGGGTTGAGTCTTACGATGCAAATGATTGGCGCTTGTTTTTAGACAGTTCGAAAAGAAGTCTTAAGTGTGTGTTGTTGCATAATGGCAATCTATACGGCTCGATACCGATTGGGCACTCAACAAAATTAAAAGAAAAGTATGAACATATAGAAAAGGTTTTAAATCTTATCAAATATAGGGAGCACGAGTGGATCATATGTGTTGACTTAAAAATGGTTAATTTTCTGCTAGGACAACAAGGAGGGTATACTAAATATCCCTGCTTCCTTTGCTTATGGGACAGCAGAGCCAAGGAAGAACATTATTTCAAACAAATCTGGCCAGCACGAACATCACTTACTGTCGGAGAAAAAAATGTAATTAATCCACCTTTAGTGAGCAGAGATAAAATCATATTTCCTCCTCTGCATATAAAACTAGGCCTCATTAAACAATATGTAAAAGCTTTAGATACGAACGGCGAGTGTTTCAAATACATAACTTCAAAATTTCCAAGTTTAAGTTATGAAAAAATCAAGGCGGGAATTTTCGACGGTCCACAAATAAGAACAATGATTAAAGACAGCAATTTTCCTAATGTCATGAATGAACGCGAAAAAAATGGCTGGTTCTCATTCGTGGACTTGATAGAAAACTTTTTAGGCAATTATAGGGCAGATAACTACGAAGAAATCGTAAAAAAACTTTTAAGGGACTACAAAGTTAGGTTGCAATATGAGCATAAAAATGCATTTTTTGAATAGCCATCTTGACCAATTTCCAAGTAATTTAGGTGATGTAAGTGACGAACAAGGGGAGAGATTCCACCAAGATATCAAAATTATGGAGGAACGGTACCAAGGCCGCTGGGATTCCCACATGATGGCTGATTACTGCTGGTGCTTGAAAAGAGACCTGCCATCAACAAGCAAATACGCTAGAAAGTCTTATAAAAGAAAATTTTTGCCACAGTGAAAGCTTCATATCTGTTTGTTTTTTTATTTTAAGTCATTTCTATCGTTATAATGTAATTTTACTGTAGTTTGAACTGCTTGTATTCATGAAACTTGAAAAAAAAATTTAACACATGACTTAATTTTTTAGTCCTAATTTGAAAAATCTGGAAAATGGCACATAGGCTGTCGACAAGAATCAGGACCTGATAGAGCCAAACCGAGTTGAAATTCGTATTCAGCGCACCCAAATTACCTAGAATCAAGTGTCAGATATCATTCAGTAAAATACGTGTTGCCCAGTGTTATATATATATATATACATATATATTCTCCTATATCTCCAGAAAATATATTTGGAAAAAGTTATTTCACTTACTCAACATATTGTTGCATCAACAGTACATCATTATTAATTTGTCAACTGTCACAAATCTCAACTAAATTTCAACGATATCAATCATGGATCAACAATCTATCAAGCAACTATAATATATATATGATTGATACAGTATAAATTTCACTCAATCGCGACCTTTAAACAACCTTTATATCCCTTTTAATTTTAGTTTAGCTTTAACCCTTAACTGGTATGGTGCGGTTTAGTTACATAAGTGGTATGGTGCGGGTCCATACCACCATACCAGTTAAGGGTTAAAAACAAACACTAATAACAAAGATCAGAAATCATTCTTTAAAAGCGTACTTTGTCTTTTAAAATAACGACGAAATCATCGGAAAAAACCGACGGTATATATATATGTATGTATGTGTGTTTTGGGGGTTGTTTAACCTCCTTCGAAACAGCAAAGGTCATATGACGGAAGGAATCTACAGCTTTGCTTGGAATCCGAACTACGGTTCACTACATCATCTGCACATAGAAGACGGTTACCCGTCCAACTACTACCCATACCTAACGTCGCTCAATTTTGCTGATCAATTTGAAGCGGTGGTGCGACAATGGCCACCATCTGATCCCAGTTAATAGATAGATAGGCATTGTAAATGCGCAATTATCCATTATTATTTTTATCCAGCTTCAAGAGCGCAATTTAAAACTACCGGCTGACCATAATTTATCTTCACAAATTCAATTGAAATTTAATTGAATATGTTAAGATAATTTATGAACACCCTGTATGAACATTTTATTGGTGGTAATAGTTTAAAGTAACAGTTCATCCCATTCATGCCACCTCACTATAACAATCCAGTTATTAAAAACCTCATCTCTAGAATTATATTATGCACTTTAATCTGAAAATAAACTCTATTATAGCGCTAAACTAGAGCCATTAAATAAACATTACTCTATAATATTATAACAATTTTTGTAAGCATTTTTATTCAGTGTCTGAAATTAACAGACGGGTGTTGCTGCAAATTTAACGTTATTAACTCAATTTAATACAAAAATGATACTTCCGACCTCATTTCGCTATTCAGTTTTAATGCTGAATCTTGGCGTGGTGGAGTGTCATTCGTTTTTCTACTGTATTCAGTTCGGGAAGAAGAGGAAAGGAGTGTTCTTTATTTATATCACAATTTAAGACGTGTTAAGACGTGTTAGAACACGTTAAGCGCTCTGGATCCACCGAATAACGGTGCTTTTACAAGATTTTATGGTCCAAATACTGTCGTCTCGGAATTTTTCAATAATGGAATTCATGTTCTGATGTAATTATCAAAAGATAGTTTGTTTACGATGGTCTTAAATTGGGATTAGGGTTAAAAATCACTGGCGATTCGTTTTTGTCTCGTTTGCAAAACACGAGAACATTTCAAATACAGTTTTTTGTCGTATTAATCATTGGATGCAGTTCATAATGGCCGATCTTTCTGGGCTATAGTGTCTCCATGTATGAAATTGTACACACACACACACACGCGCGCGCGCAGCTCGAATTTAAAATCTATATATCGAATCAATATATATATATATATATATATATATATATATATATAATATATTATATATATTGTGGAAGAATCCATATTCAGAAAAGTGTATTTTAAATCAGAGCGTGATGCCCGCGTTTCAAACTATTCCAGTATTAAAATGTAATAAAAACCGCGTTTTATAGAATATATAAAAGAATTCCTCTTAGCCTCTTAATACACTCAGGGAGGGCTAATGTCAGTGTTTATATAACGTAAAACCCTTAACGATTGCGAAGGATTAGATTTAAATCCACTAATACAGCGGGATTAGCTGGGGATTACCCTCCAAGACCTTTTTTTTAGGGGCGGGGGGACTCAAGTTTGCTATTAACTTATAGAATTTTTATTTGTGAGTTTTGGAATATGTAAGATTTTTTTCCCATAATAAATAATTTTAGTGGGTCAAAAATCAACATTTTTAAGACAGGTTCTATAGGAATGTGTGTGCGTATATATTATATATATATATATATATATACAGAGAGAGAGAGAGAGAGAGAGAGAGAGAGAGAGAGAAAGAGAGCAACTAACATATATTGAGGTCCATTTTTTCAATTTTTTTCTCCTCTGCTTTATTCCATTAATGTTAGAAATTCTAAAGTTCAATAGTAAGATTTAGAAACAGAATTTTTTGATCAATTTGAGTTCATATTATCAGAAATGTTATTGAGATATTCTTTTTATTTATATATTTATTTGTGGTATTCTTATCTGTATCTGTATCTCTGTAATGCAACAGAGAATATATATATATATATATATATATATATACACCTTTGGTTACCTTTAGTTAGCTTCCGCCCGAATTGTTTATTCTGACGAAGGTCAAGCTTTTTACTCTACCTTAAACCTACAGTTTAACCTGGAATCCGAACCATGCCCCACCAGCAGCCCAGCGTCTTAACCACTAGGCCATCCAAGGTATCCATTTATCTACCAACCACTTTCTTTATTGTGTGGAAAGATGAACAGCTGGGTTTTGCTGCGCGCCGCCTGCCGTCACCGGGTCTTGATCCCGGGGCCGATGGATTTGTAGTCAGCGACGCTAACCACGACACCACCGAGGCGTATTTCTTTAAATTTGTTCTAGTTTATTTATATATATATATATATATATATATATATATATATATATTATATTATATACAAACAGTGTGTGTGTGTGTGTGTGTGTGTATATATATATATATATTATATATATATATATATTTAAAGAAATTTAAAGAAATTTCACATCCAAGATTGATGGCTGCAAAGAACTCATCCACTTGGAAAGCCTACGTACATTAAATTTATATTCGCTGGAAAGAAAAGAGAGAGAGACACCATAATTTTTTACATATAGAAAATAATAGAAAAACTGGTACCTAAACTCAAACTGAAACCAGTAACCATCCAAACAGCACTGGAAAATAGGAAAAGTAGAATGTGTAGTGTTCCCAGACTAAAAGCCAGACAAGGGACACCTTAAACTCCGAAGGAAAATAGCTTGGTTGTCAAGATTATTTAACTAGCTTCCCAAAGACATTAGGAACATCACTGGTATCAAAGTTGAAGTCTTCAAAAAAATAGTAGACGCCTGGCTCAGGACGGTACCGGATGAACCAAATGTGCCTGGGTATGCGCGATGGAGATTGCAAGAGAGCAACTTTGTCTTTTACCAGGCGAGGCCTAGAGGTGGGGTCACCAACTTTACCTTCGTTTGAAGAGAGACCGACGGACGGAACAAGTACAACGTTTTATATATAGGGTGGGCAAAAAAAAAGGGAGACCTCGAACTTTGGCTGTAAAATCCAAAGTTATGGTCAGATTTCAATATTTTTTTCACACCGCACAACTAAGTAAATTTCCTATACGGTGAGTGGATTTCAAAGAAAACTAATGAAAATTACGAATTTATTGAACATTTTTTTATGCCACTGGAAATTCTCCATTTCCACTACTACTGCATTGTTGGGTGGCAAAAAAAAGGGAGACCTTTTAAATCTTTCATATCTCGGCACATACGGTACATAGAAACATGAAATTTTAGTATGTTAGTACTAGGTAATTTTATGGTTTGTACGACATCTTTTAGCATCTGTTTTATCGATTTTCTTGAGAAGCTTGTCCAAACCTCCTGCAGTTGGCTTACGTTAATTAAAATCACTTTAATTATCGCAAGATTTTTCTGGAATATTCGCCATAAATCCAATTTCTCAGCAAAAATGCTAAAAGATGGCATACAAATCATAAAATTACCTAGTACTAATATATAAAAATTTCATGGTTCTTTGTACCGTATAGGTTAAGAGGTGGCTCCAGCAGAACCCAGCGGACTTTTACCAGCAAGGAATAAAGGCCCTTGTTTCGAGGTGGAGGAAAGTCGTAGAAAAGCATAGAGACTATGTGGAAAAATAAAAACTTGTGAAAAAAGTATGGAACTACTTGTGTACAAAATATCTGGAACTTACAAGGAAACTTGGAAAGAAAAAAAATGGTGGGGCAAAATATATTGGGTGGCCCTCGTATATATATATATATATATATATATATATTTTTCAACTGCATATATATATATATATATATATATATATATATATATATATATATATATATATATATATATATATATATATATATATATATGATGCAAACCTACAAGGAAAAAAAAAAAAAAAAAATATATATATATATATATATATATATATTTCAACTGCATATATATATATATATATATATATATATATATATATGATGCAAACCTACAAGGAAAATATATATATATACAGGGTGGGCCGTAAGTTTCCATACATAGGAAAAATTAAACGTTTGTTTTTATGTTTCAGATACCCTAAGAATATGCGTTTGACGAAAGAGCAACGAATTGAAATCATACTGATGGCTGGGTCGGGAAGCAGTCGCATGGTTGCAATGAACTTTAACAGACAACATGGAACGAACATCACACACGACACTGTGGCAAAACTTATTAACAAGTTTCAGAAAACTGGAAATGTTGCAGATCAACCGCGAAGTGGTCCAAGACGTACAGCCACCGATGAAGACACAACAGCTACGATACTTACAGCGCTTACACGGAGTCCCAGAAAAAGTACACGACGGTTGTCTGCAGAAAGTGGTGTCAGCAGATCGAGTATCAGGCGCATTTTGAAAGCAAACAAATGGCATCCATACAAATTGCATATGGCACAGCATTTGAGTGAAGACGACCCGGATAGACGGATGGAATTCTGTGAATGGGCATTAACCAAAGTGAACGAGGATGCAAACTTTTCAACTAAGATCTTGTTTACTGATGAAGCAAATTTTTACGTCAATGGAGAGGTTAATCGGCAAAACATACGTTACTGGAGTAATGCTAACCCTAACTGGCTGAGTCCGACGAAGATGCAAGGTGCCGGTAAAGTGATGGTGTGGGCCGGGATATGGGGTGACAGAATTATTGGACCAATTTTTGTCAGTGGAAATCTTAATGCCGAAAGGTATCTTAACATGTTGCAAGAAGAGATTTTCCCATCCCTGTTAAACGAGGAAGGTAACTTCCCAGTTTACTTCCAGCAAGATGGAGCTCCACCTCATTATGGTCTTCACGTGCGTCGGTATTTGGATCAGCAGCAGTTTCCGGATGCTTGGATTGGTCGGCGTGGTCCTGTGGAGTGGCCTCCCAGATCCCCAGATCTCACCCCCCTTGATTTCTATCTTTGGGGGCACTTGAAGGCCATGGTGTATCAGGAAAAGATACGAGACATAAATCATCTAAAGGAACGTATCACCAACGCCATTACAAGCATAACGTCAACTGTGCTAATGCGTGTTCATCAACAGTGGGGAACACGTATTGAAATGTGTTTTCAAAACAATGGCAACCATGTAGAGCATATTATATAAATAAAAATGGTTGTCCATAAAAAAAATGTTTATTTTTCCTATGTATGGAAACTTACGGCCCACCCTGTATATATATATATATATAATATATATATATATAAAACGGGTGAGCCAAAAGTAACGCTTGGATCGTGATAACCTAGCTGTAACGTAACAAACCTGCCAGAGCAGAATATGGAATCCATATAGTACTTGTTGCTATTTGAGATAAGCAATTTAGGGCGGGTTGATATTTTGTATTCAAAAGTGGCACATTGTTGGGGTTTCGTATGGGTCACAGTAGTCACCCAGTAAAATATTTCGCGTATCCTAAGTCTCCTAGCCCCGGCACAAATTTCCGGTTTTTAGTTTCAATTTGCCAAAATGTACATTTTTCGGTAAAAATTCAAATAAAAATTGTTTCAGCTGTGTTAAACTCGTGTTTCTTATTTTTTTACAAACTCAAAGAAAATAACATTTTTACGTGTTTTTGTGTATATACTATATATTAAGATAAAAAATAAGGAACAAATTAATGAATCACATAATATTTTTGAGAAATTAAACAACAGAACTTGTCTTCTACAAGAAAAAGAAAAAACATTACATAATGAAGTGCTCTTTTGAACGATGTATAAACTTAAGCTATTTTGAAAGTAACACTTTATGTTTATTTATTCCACTGTCCTTTCCATTCAAATTTAGGCAATCTTTGTCATGATTCCAGTAGGTTAAGAATATATTTTTGTCGATTTTCGTAGCTAATTCGTACATCAGATGCATTCGTGACTAGATTCACAGCGCTTTCTACTCCTTGGCTGTGACAAGGAAAGGCTGGTATTTTGCGTGGTTCTTGTCTTACTAGCAAAAGTTCCTTATTGCTAAAGTTTGTCAGAAGTGGAGGCAGATAAATTACCTCTTTCAGTGTAGTCTGAAGAATCAAAATTAAGAGTTCGAGGTAGGTCAACGTTTCTTGATCCAGAAAATGTAGTTCTTGAGAGAATGATTCTCTGGATTGCAACCTCTCTAAATTCTCTTCTTGAGTCTGTTATCATCGATAGTAGAATATTTTCGGGGTTCGCAAAGTATGAGTTATTCTGAAACACCGGTTCCATGATCAATCTGTATTTCTCCTTCAAGTCGCGCATCAGATACCCTAAGTACCAAAAGTTAGCTGATCCGTCAGATGCCAGTCAGATGCCTGGAGCATAAGATAGCATAATAATTTCTACTAGATCTTTGAGATCTTGGGATTCTATTTGCTCTAGTTAGCCAACGAGCATGATGAATTGTACTAGGAGATCTTTCTGCGAGATCTTTGGAGATATTTCCAGATTGAACAGCTAGGCACATACTGTAGAGATACTTTTGGTCACTGCTTAAAGCATTAACAATATCAGATGGAATTTCATGAATGTTTCCTTTAACAGGAGAAAAAGCAACCACTTCCAGTTTTGTTAGATCAGTTTTCAATTTATTTCCAATTGAACCCTTGAAGGTACTTGGGCCTATTGTTTTTCCATCTATTGTCTCGTAGACGTGCCTGAATGGTAGTTCGTTCACATGAAGAAGGCATACCAGCCACTGAACAGACCTATTTAGATAGATTTCAACAAGCTTTATTACTCCACCGATTCTTCCATTGTTCACAACATGCCATCACAGAGTAAAGCTTTTAGAGTGTCTGAACTTTCTGAGTCCACTATTACAGTAATCAGCTCTTCTGCTACACAACGAGCATTTCCATGATCAGGTGTTACATGATCTATATAGATATTTCCAGGCTCTTTAACAATGACTTAGTGCTCTTCTTTGATCTTGCCTGCCTTAGTTAATGTGTTATCTCTTCTTCCATCAAAGCCAATGCATTCTATTCCTATATTCTCCGATTTAACCCTGGTACTCAATTTTTTACCTACTCGTGCTCTTTCCCTTTCCAGCTTCTTTCTATCAATCATGTTGCCCTGATCCAGGATTCCCATATCTTTTAAAGCAGCATTAACAATTGCTGCTGCTGCTGCCCTGCAACTCACTCTGTAACGATCTGTGGTCATTGTCAACTCTTCATAGGTATATCTGTTCATTTCATTCTCTCTTACCTCTATATCAGGCACGAAGTCTTCATCCTCTTGGTCGGTCTCTACCGCCATGCTCTCACCACCGGCTGCATCCTGTGATTTCTGTGATGTTGAAGGGACAACTCTGATAGCTTCAGTCAATTCTGCTTGTGATCTCATTCGGCGTTCGTGTTCTTTTTAAGCTCTAGCAATAGACCTCTTCCTCATCAAAGCAGTTTTCTATCAATTGGCCCCAGTTGGTTTAATCTTTGTTTTTGTCCTACAAAAGAATCCCACTCAGCAATTGTTATTTTATCTTTGCACCGGCAGGCATTTCTATCAATCCCTTTATCGTAGCAATCACAGGTACATACATCAAACATAGCATCATATTCGGAAACTTTTTGTTCAAATCTCTCATCTCTTCGGTTTATAGGAACCTTGTTCAACTTTGAGGCTGCTTCTATCACTCTAGCAACTTTCTGAAAGTTTCCATGACTACTTATTTTAGGGAAAGCGAACCTTTTCCATATGGTTTCAACGTCTATTGCGACTATGTTACAACATTCATTAAAAATAATCGATTTATTTGATTCAGCCTCTTCTCGTCGTCGCACAAAGTTGTAGTGCCTCACAACATCTGCTTTAGTTGGTGTCATAGCTGCTGGAAACTCGGAAGGATGTCCAAAGGCTGCATTTTACGACTTTTTTCTTATTGTCATGATTAATTTGACTTAATAACCAATAATTCAACTTAAAAACCAATAGTTTGAATCAATAACCAATAATCAATGATAATTTCACTTAATGAATAATCTGAAACAAAAATAAAATAATAAAATTTTTTGCAAAAAGTACTAAAAAAATTAGGGTTGACAGATTTTTTTGCACATTTATGAAATTTGGTCCCAAAGTGGCCAATCTGGCAACCCTGCATAAAACAAAAAAAGTATCCATAAATAAAGAAGATAACCATTTGATTTAAATAAGGGCAAATAAGGTCTTCTGACTTATTTTTAACATACAGTATCTTAAATTGGTGTTCAGAATAGGTTCAAAGCTAGAAGAATGAGGAAAAAGGGGGGACTATGTGGGAGGGGTACAGGGGGTCGTACATAGCTCAACTTTTGATGTTATTTGTTAACCTTAATGAAAACCCTCACATAGTGTCAATTTTGAAAAAAGCCAAAAAAAGTTGTTTTGACCCGCCCTAATAAGCATTTCTTAATAATTTTATTGTAAAAACATTAAAATAATGAATATATTTCACCTGATCGTGACTTCTCGTCCGACTTATAGTTTTTTTCCATTTCCGTTGACATAAAATGATGATTTAGAGTATAAAAATAAAGTAATTTAATTAAATACAAATCAATAAAGAGTAAAACCTAATTACTATAATTAGGCTCCTGTACTTAGAAGTACTTATCATACTAATATAAAAATTTATTTGTTTGAACAACGAAATATATTATTGTGAAGGACTGTTTACTGTGATATTGAACAGTATAACTCATATTTTAAGCATTACGTCAAGTAAAATGCCACATGTTATACTGCGAAAACTGAAGGCAGTGGTTAATGGGTACCGACACCGTTCGCTGTAAGTACGACTCAGACGAGCTTTAACAGCTGGCGCAGCGGAAATCAGGCCCATTGTAGTCGGGCCATTGCTGGTCTACACTTCAACCCCTATCCTCTTCGAGCGAGAAGTGTCTCTTAATGGAAATGAGAAGAAGGCACTTCAACTCAGCTTCCCGAAATCAAACAACATGGACTCCAAAAGGGCACCTATTATATAGCAGACTTAATTTTTAGTATAAATACATTGGAAATTACTGTAATTTTACCGTTAAAGTTTCTTACGGTAATGTATTTTTTAGTGTTTTAATAAAAAAAGTACAGTAAATGATGCAATGAACAGTACTCTACACTACTCAAAGTGACATAACAAATAGTATTAAAACACATTCAAAAGGATACTTTTGACTCTAAAATTAGAGGATACGAGCCACTGACCATAGATCATTGGGTAACGTTGTTCCCCTATACACGAAGTGAAAGCACTGAGGTCGGTGGTTCGAATCCAAGTGGTGCTGATAATAATAATTCAAGAGTTAGCGTAATGGGCCGCCTTAAATGGCCTTAGTGCTGTTCCAGTTTCTTGCCCTCCTAACTGATTAATTATTAGGGGATAGTAGGGGTTAGGGGTCACTTTACTGATTTTATTCTGGCTAGTGCCAGGCGATTTTGTTCAGTCTCGGAGGAGACCCCTGTTTCAAGGGATTTCTAATCAACTTAATTTATGATTTATGAATAAAAAATTTAGCTCTCTGATAATACGTGGACAAGTGCCATTGTGAAGTTATGGTCGGGTCTGACACTTAGAACTAACAATAATTGTAGGCAGCGTTTTGAAAAAAATCTATAATTCGACAGTAAGATTTTATCTTTAAAATAGTTTGCAATAACATTAACTTCTACAGTAAAACATCAGGTATAATATTTTACGAATCTGTAAAATAAGATAAATTATCCTGTTTTTATACTTGCCTACTAGGATTGATGTACAGTCAAAATAAAACCTCCTAAATTTAGAACTTACGACTTCATTTTAAGGGTGCATTCTAGAGGAAATTTTTCCTTCTTTTGGGTATCAAAGCTTCTTGTCAGATGATATAATAACTTCTTTTAAAAACATAACTTCTTTGGATAGAAGAAATTGTGTTCAAAACTCTTTTTTTTTTGAGTGATTTGAGACAATAGAAGATAATACTTCTACGTATAGAAGGTTGCGAGAAGTCTTTGTTTCCTGTGCACTGTGATTCATAGTTTCTTTATTTTCAAATGTTGTTGTATATTGTAATGTCCATGTAGCTGTCCATAACGAATTGCAGTTGTTTATTGATAATGTTACTCAGTTATTAAGTTCTTTATCATTGTCAGTAAAGATAAATTATGAGTAAAGCTAAAAGTGTCTGTCCTAATGATGTTAACAAAATAAGTAATTTGCTATTTAATTAGATTGTAAAGCATTAAAATTTTTATAGAAAGTTTTAAGTATTTAATTACTATTTCCGAGTATCATTTAACTAACAAACTTAATAATATAAAATAGAGCAATAAAGTTTTAACAAATTTAACTCGATTTTACTGAAGTTTAATGGAATTGATAATTTTTATGTTTGATTAAAATTTCCTGTCCAAACTTTTATGGATCCGATCTATGCATGGTCGGATTTAAAGCGCTGCACCGATGCTCATCCTTAGTCTGAAGTAGAATACCATGAATAAAGCATTTATAAAGATTATTAACATATCAACCAAATCTAAGCGTGGAATCATGAAATCCGCGATAGGACCAAAATATTTACTTCTCATTGCTATGGAAAATTTTTCAAATTAAATATCTCTTTACGATATTTTCCTTGAAACGCTGCACCATTATTAATAAGTAATGTTAAAAATCATGTTTAATTTCAATAAAATAAGATAATTTTTGTTAAATTTTTAATTACTTTCGTTGTTAATGGATTTACTTACTAATCATTTGGAAACAATAAAATCCAGAAGAGAGTTTGCGAAGAAAAAGGAAGATGTCTGATGTTTATACTTGTTTTTTTTTTTTTCCTGTATTTCGTCTATTCTAGTTTTGCGATTTATGTTTAGATTATTTTTAAAGACAATGACTGACATGCTTTCATTCTAATCTTTTAACTCCGCTCCTAAGTCTGTTCATAAATGGTGTCTTTCACGTTGTCTTACCGGGTCATTCTCCTTCAGAAAGACAGTGATAGGTGACCGGTACTCAGTCTTATAAGTACCACTGTACCTGTAGGCCTGTTCAAAAAATCAACTTTTTCTTATTTTCATAGGTTTCTGTACATTTTCCCATGCTTTTTGACCTGAAAAAGCCGAAAATCACAACTATTTTGACCTAGGATGTTGAGAAGCATTGCCGCATGGAGCTTTAAATTTTCTGCCTTGAAATCGGCCAAAGCGCCAATTCCGGGGTCCCTTGAATTATGTTTTGCACTTTAACTTTTGATCTAAACAAGATAGAGCAACAAATTAGGTATCAAATGAAAGAGCATAAAATTAATAAATAATAATAATAATAATAATAATAATAATAACTAAATAATAATTAATAATAATAATAATAATAATAATTATCTATCATTTTTCAGGAAACAACAGAAACTCAATCAGAATCTAGAAAACCATCTACAAGTTACAACTTCACAATGGCATTAAGCAAGGAGCTGAGGGAGCTCCGTGGGCGCACAGTTGATATCTCAGAACCTCCACGTACTGTCCACAGGCAGGTGTCAACTGGGCCATCTACCAGATCTCTCACTGAAACTTTCCTGGTTGGATACCCTTCAGCTTTTATCAGTGGTTCCCAGCTTCCCACCAACAGACAGGCGTTCCAGTATTTCCTTAATCTTCAGAATTTACCGGAAAATGCAGGGAGGCCCATGGTTCAAGACCTTGCATATGAAACAGTTGAATCTATCATCCCATTCTGGCAGATGGCTAGGATCAAGACAATGACCAAGTACAACGCAATGAAGCTCTTCATGAAACTACATGAGAAACATCGTGCTCTGGTGAAAAGCAAAGGAAGAGCAAGTAACCCTGGAGGAAAAAGAGGAGCATTTGTGCTGGAATTAGACAGCCTGTTCGATATAGGAGCTCCAGATGCAATCCAGGAAATACAGAACAACAGACTGTTATCCAGAGAGAAGAAAGATGAGGATATCAGGTTCTACGAAGACCAAAAGACTGAGAGGAAAGGTCATATGTCTGGTCATGACAAGATTTTTGAGACAAGATCCCTGCAGCAAGCAGCGAGGAATGAAAGACTGCAGCATAGACAAGAACAAGGTAAAACTAATTACTTTGAACGTTACAAAAAGTTTTAAGTTTTACTCCATTGCGATATTTAGCATGTACTTAACAATTACTGTCTTAACATGTTGTACTATTTTACAGCTGCAGCAGAACAAGAGGCAGTTGTTCATGTGGATGACATTACCTGGGGTGACTCAACTGACAACGACGCTAACACAGAGGACATGGATTACCATCAGCCTCGTCCTGGATGTTCTCACCATCAAGACACTGTGACTAGTGTGACTTTGACGTTTCCAAGGAAGGTCATGGAATGTGATGTCATCTGCAATACAGCTGATCGTCTTGGTTTATCAGACAATCAAGTTACTGCCATGGTTTCTGCCACCTTGAAAGCTGGAGGGGCTGATCTGGATAACTTCGTCATCTCAACCTCAACAACACGTCGCAACAGAATGCTGTCCAGGTATAATATCAGCCAGAGTCACATGTCCAAGTTTTGTGAAAACCCCCCACAGTACGCTGCCTTACACTGGGATGGAAAGTTGCTCAAAGATGTCTTGGGCAGTGAACCTGGAAGTACCTCAGAGACTTTAGCTGTGCTAGTGTCTGGTCCACCTTCATACACTGAAGGAAAGTTATTGGGAGTACCTGTCATCGACAATTCTTCTGGCACAGCTCAGGCTGAGGCTTCAATGGATTTACTGGAGACATGGGAACTTACGGATAATGTTACTGCCCTTGTTTTTGACACTACATCCAGTAACAGTGGAGTTCACAGAGGAGCTGCCAAACTGCTAGAGAAAATGCTGAACAAAAAGGTGTTTTATCTGGCCTGTCGACATCACATCCTGGAAATCCTAGTAGGAGCAGTTTGGGAGAAGCTGTTTGGGAAGGTGAAGGGGCCAGATAATCCCTGGTTTGAGCATCTGAAGGATGTTTGGACGGACTTGTCCAAGGAAAACCCAAAGATGCTGGCTATCAACAGCAAATGGCTGAAGGAAAAGAAGAAGAACAGTGAAGAAATACTCCAAGACATTCTAACAGCAGAAAGGCTTCCAAGAGCCGACTACAGGGAAATGGCTGAACTGACAGTCATTGTTCTTGGAGGAACGCCTCCTCGAGGTATTCACTGGAGTCGACCAGGCGCCATTCATCAGGCCAGATGGATGGCGAGAAACCTGCACTCCATGAAAATGCTGATGTTTGCAGATCAACTTGAGTACGACGAAGACACTGTATCAAAGCTGGAAAGACTCAACACCTTCCTTGCGCTGTTCTACACTCCTGTATGGATGATGTCAATGTCTGCTGCAGATGCTCCCGTGAATGATCTAAGTCTAATCCAGGACATGTTGAAGTACAAGAAAACTGACCCAGAGCTTGCTGATGCAGTACTTAATAAGATGGAAAACCACAAATGGTACCTGACGCAGAAGTCGTGCCATTTGCCCTGTTCAGCAGTAGATTGAGTGACACATTGAAGCACGACATTGCTGCCCAGTTACATGCCACTGAGAAGCCAGACAGCTTCAGAACAGGAAAGCCTCTATTCCAGAGAGTCACAGCTAAGACCACCCTGGTTGATCTCATTGGCCCAGAATCACATTTCCTGCTGGACACACTGAACATTGGATCCGAGTGGCTTCTGGAACCTGTCACGTCTTGGCCACAGAATGAGGACTACAGAAAAGCGTTGTACTATGTTAAGAATCTGAAAGCGGTGAATGACATTGCTGAACGTGGTGTCAAGATGATGAGCGACTTTGCAAATGTCATAACAACAGATGCCAAGCAAAGGGACTATCTCCTTCAAGCTGTGGAGTTCAACAGACGCCGCTTTGACAGCTTCAAGAAACAAACTCTCAACAACTGACTGTGTAAATGTCATTATGAAATGAATCATCATGTGTTAATCTCAAATTTGTGTCATGAATAAGGCGCCTTGTCTGCCTTGAGTGTGAGAAAACGAATTTTGTGATATTTCTGAAATCTTTGTATGTACCAATGTGGCATTTCTTGTTCCAAGACTATCATAATTGTATAAATTAGAAAGAGGATTAAAAACACTTTAATTTGGTGCCTATTTTGTTGCTCTATCTTGTTTAGATAAAAAGTTATAGTGCAAAACATGATTCAAGGGACCCCGGAATTGGTGCTTTTGGCCGATTTCAAGGCAGAAAATTTAAAGCTCCATGCGGCAATGCTTCCCAACAACCTAGGTCAAAATGGTTGTGATTTTCGGCCTTTTCAGGTCAAAAAGCACGGGAAAAAGTACAGAAACCTATGAAAATAAGAAAAAGTTGATTTTTGAACAGGGCTACTGTACCTGCCATTGAGTACATCAATGAGTAAGTGATTTTCCAGTAAGATAGCGCTCCTCCACATTTTCATGGACATGTACGAACATTTTTAAATGAACACGTTCCTGAGCGAAGAATGGGACAGCGTGAACAATTGGAAGACTCTCTATGCTCATCACTCAAATTTGCCAAAAAGTTCAAAAAAGTTCATAATAAATTCATTACATATCAATTAGATCTATCAATTATAGGTATCAAGAATTACACATCAAAAAGCATACTTCTTCATTGCACTTGTTAAAAGACAAAATTAGATTTTAAAAAATACAAAATTATAAAAACTATGAAACTCCAAAGAAAAACTTTTACTTTATTCGTTAAACAAACACAGAAGTTATTGAACATGTTAAGCAATATCTTTATTCCATTGAAGAATCATATTCTCTTCCATATGCTCGAAAGTTAAGTTCAGTCTCTTTGGCACAACTACATCTTTGTAAAAGGAAAAGAATCGCTCAACTTCGACTGAAACTATTGGAGCAAATTTTAAGGCGCACACAATCTCTGGAGAGCACTGAAAATCGTAATCGCCTCTTCCTTGCAGAATCTGAGCACATCTGGAGAGAACCTCGAAATCAGGATTATTTTTGAGAACATCTTCTAATTTGTCTTTATATGAACCTATTATTGTTGTCTTTACATTTTCTACAACATTGATTGCATCCACTAGACTTAAACGACCTTCCAATTTTTTTATTGCATCTGTCAAGCATTTAAAGTTTGATGCTATGAAAGCAATATCTTGTGGTAGCTTTGAATCGTCCAGTAATTCTTGAGTATCCACGATCGCTTGTGATTCGGGATCTAATCTTAAAACAAACTCTTTTATTTCACTGAAGTTTAAGTTAATAAATTTATTTAAAAGTCAAAAATATTAATAAATTATTAATATTTTGGACTTTTAAAGTAATTTTATGCACTTTTTGTAATATTATTAATAATAATATTACAAAAAGTGCATAAAACTACTTAAAGTTCATAACATTATTAAAAGTTCAAAAAGTTCGTAAAAGTACTAAAAGTTCAAAAAAACTCATAAAATTTTTACGAACTTTTTTGAAGTCTCTACTCATCAGACTTCGCCTCTCCCCCAGATTGTTTTCTTGTAGGATGTGTTGAAGGACATTGGGTACGCCACAAAACCCGCGACCACCGAAGAGCTTCAACAGAGAATTGTCGATGTTTGAACAACTATCCCCAGTGGAAACAAACGCTGCAGTGCTTTGATGGATGCCGATGAACACCTACTGTAGTATTACGTGGCGTCAGCGGTATGCTGTTGCGTTTGGGAGGTACCCCCATGTGAATGCATACTTTTGTGTGATTCTGAGAACTCTCTCTCTCTCTCTCTCTCTCTCTCTCTCTCTCTCTCTCTCTTCTATATATATATATATTATATATATAATATATATATATATATATATATATATATATATATATATGTCGTGTTGTTATGAATGGATGTCGAGGAAAATTTATTAGATGGTCATGCATGAAAGTTAGTTTTTAGAACATCCTCTTCTAACCGGCTTACTGCGAAATAAAAACAGATGTCCCTGGGGTGCCTTGAGCAAGAAAATGTTGAGAACCATTAGGTTAGAAGAAGGACTCTCATACAATGGAAACGCGTTAAATACCAGACAGCTTTGCGATTCTCAGAACCATTATCCAATTCTTCAACATTCAGTCCAAATTCATACAATGGAAAATGTTATTTTGTACAAATTTACAAGCGCTGTGCCCGTCCTTCGAATCCAATGTCGACTGGCCAGGAAGAATACTTCTCAATATCCCAAATCCTGTAGATGCCGAATCATTTCTACTTATGAATTTTAAATTCCACGCATTTCGCAATCATGAAACCCATCATTACCTCCACTGACCTTCTTAGATTCATTTAGTATTCAAAAATATTAAAACTTTTCCGCTCCTTTTAATCGAAGACGTCACTTGGTGGTACTATTTTATTCTCTTAACGATATTTCACTTCTCTCTCTCTCTCTCTCTCTCTCTCTCTTCTCTCTCTCTCTCTCTCTGTAGATATGATAATAATATAGGATATTCTACCATTCCGTTAAATCTATCTGGTCCCATATTTATTGCTGTAAGATGACAAATGTCCAGGCGTGGAATTTTCAGTCATCGCATATGCAGCGAAACTTGAATATGTATTTTCATACGAAGTCATGGTTAGTCAGGCCCACAATTGAGATAGGATTGAATACATGAATATATATGCACAGAAAGTTTGATAAATAAAGCAGAAACGGAATACCAGTGGACCTCTTTTTTAAACATGTAAAGTTTCAAATTTGGAAGGGTTGTGCAGATAATATTTTGGAATGGTTTATTTTTAATTCATTTTTCGTTGTATTTGGACCTTTTTATTGTGTGTGTGTGTGTGTGTGGTGTGTGTGTGTGTGTGTGTGTGTGTGTGTGATTTCATTTGGTGGCTTTTATGTACATACGTGCGCGCATACACTATTTAAGAATACGCTTTACACTCTCCATGAAGTGAGCATAATTCTTGAACCTCCGGATCGAGGGCGTGAGATCAATTACACGCACAAAGATCGCGCCCGGCAACAAATGGGACCGTTAGTTTATAAATGTTTGGAACATTTTACTGATTTTTTTATAAACGATTAGGACGTTCACTAAATAAACGTCCCATTTCTTGCTGGGTTACAAGGGATCACTATCGAGGATAAGGTGCCAGTGTTACCTTTCTTGGAAAGGCCGGATGTATACCCTCTAGTGGCACCTCACAATAGGTAATATGTGTATGTATGTATGTTTTATCTATGTTTAACAGTGTGTATGTAATTAAAATAATATTAATTTGTATTACTATTAAATGATAATGATATATTTATATTAATTACGTAGTATGTACTATGTACTATGTTACATTAAAAAATACCAAAGATAATACAGAAATTCTAACTTGCTCTTTTTACCATTTTCAAAAAAGTTCACAAATTTGCTTGAAAAGAATCACAATCGAGTTGTGATATCAGCCAACAGTTATTATATAATCTATGAACGGATTAAGGATAATAGTACTGAATATATAATAATAATAATAATAATAATAATAATAATAGAGCGGCCGGCAGCTCAGTGGTTACGGTGGCGCCCTTGAGCAGTGAGTTTCTGGTTCGCTCCCCGTCGCTGGCATCGGGTGAGGTTGAGCTGGCAAGTTACTCTGTTTCAGCTCTGACTCAGGTGACCCTTGATACATATTTACCCCCTTACCCTTGCGGAAATAAGCTTTCGGGATGCCATATGTTAATAATAATAGTATCTTTTATTCGCTGCATATATATATATATATATATATATATATATATATATAGAATGCCCGATGCGCCTTGCGCAACAAAATCCACCAATCTAGAGAGGAACTGGGAGAAGCGGGTGCGTTACTAAAACCATCTCTGGCTCTCCGTTAATATGTATACTAAATTTGGTGCAGATTACCTAGCTGTTTAGGCGTGTATAAACTAACAGACATCATCATCATCCCATATATATATATATATATATATATATATATATATATATATATATATATATATATATATATATATATATATATATATATATATCGTAAAGAACGACGCTTGTATAGAAGACATTCCGCGCAAGATGAGGAGGGAGAACTAACAAATGAAAAAATGAGGTAACCACCCGGGAATCGAACCCGGGATCTTCCGATTGCCGGTCAGATATGTCTTCTATACGAGCGTCGTTCTTTACGTTAATTATACTGCGTGTTCTTTGCAGTTGAAAATATATATATATATATATTATATATATATAATATATATATATATATATATATATATATATATATACAGTATATGTAAACAGGTATTTAGCTAAAATTAAAAGACTTGGCATTACCTAAAACTCGACTGATTTCCTTAACTTTCTTTATAATAAAATTTACTCTCTCCTGACGTCTCTTTGCTTTTACACGCTGTTGAAAGTCTCCAAAACTGTTCATTCGATTAATAATGAACGAACCTTTACTGAAAGCATTTCCACGCTTTTCAATTGGCTTGTTTTCCTTCCAACGAATTAATAAACGGAACAAACGCTCTTCATCGAGTCATTGGGGAATTGCTCTCTCTTTGAATCTTTATAGAATTATTTCACGCTGGATACACGTAAGGAGAGTGATTGGGTTGCCCAATTAAGCCCAGCATACTTTACGCCGTTCGTGGTAGAAAGTGGTCAGTTGATGCGTTTAACGTCTTTTTTCCAACTGAAGGCACTAAGACGGTTGGTGCCGCTGCTATCAACTGGGAAAAAATAAGTCCCCTATAAAAGGAGACCTGGATCGAATAAAATACGTTACTCGCAGCGGCTCGACACTGCACACACCCAATCCCCATTTCTGTGAGAGGGAGTGTTTTTCCTCAGAAACTGTTCCTCCGAAGATATGCCTGTGACATGATGAAGCTCCAAATTTTATTTGTATCGCGAGGCATTAAATTAAGCTTCAATCATACGGAGCTTCTTTTCCGCATATTACTCCGGATAAATCTGCAAAGTCAGTCAGTTAATCTATATAACATATTGATATGATATGGTATGTATATTTATTTATTTATTATGCAGGAAGGAGAAGCCAAGGGCAAACGTCCGAAAAATTATGCTTCCGCCCCCCCTCCCCCTGATATAAGGAGAAGAAAAGACCAAAAATCAGAATCCAGAGTTTTCAAGATGCCTGGACAGTATGCGTTTGAAAGATTGGAGGTCATAGACAGGTGGAAAGATGGATTGAGGAAGATTGATCCAGAGTTGACCGATTGAGTAAGTGAAAAATTGAGAATACCGATTAATCCCTGCATTTGAGAATTGGACAGAAAAGGGATGATAATTTGTTGAAAGTCTGGTACTACGTGCTCTCCTTAAAGGAGGAGGCATGCAGTTAGAGAGTTCAGAAGAATAATGGCCGTTATAATAGCGATAGTAAAGGGAGAGTGAGTGCGATGAAGAAAGGGATTGAAGACGGTCAGTGAGAGGAAGGGAATTGATGAGACGAAAACCGTTTAATTTCATCCGGTCAAGTTGAGCTGTGCGGGTTCAGCCACCACACACATGAGAAGCGTACTGCATGCAAGAGTTGACAAGACCCCTGTACAGAAACAGCAACCGAGTGGGAATGAAGAAACTGCGGAGTCATTACAGCACACCTAACCTCTTGGAAGCTGTTTTGGAAAGAGAGTATATGTGAGCTTTCTAAGAAAGATCGAGGGAAAAGGAAACACCAAGAAGGTTAAGAGAAGAGACAGGATTGAGTTGTGTATTGTTGAAGGTAAGGAGATTGTCGTGTGGAAGATTGTGACAGGTAGACAGATGAAGGAACTGGGTTTTTGAGGCATTGAAAGCCACAAGGTTTTCTCTGTCCTAATCAGAGATAATAGAAAGATCAGAAGTCAGGTGCGCTATGGCCGTCTCACGTGGAGCGTGGAGTGACTATTGAGAAGGACGCTTTGTAAAGCGGGTGAAGAGGTGAAGAGTGGAATCATCGGCATAGGAGAGGAGGAGGGTAGACAGCGCATATGCATTTAGTTTGAGATTAGCACGTAGGCCGTAACCAGAGGGTATAGAATTCGCAAGATTTAAATTTGGGAACACGAGAGCAAGTTTGGTCGTTGCATACATGTACGCAACATCCATCTTTTGGAATGAAATTGAGTATAGAGAAAGCAAGAGGGTACAGAAAAGGGTTACTGTCAGTCATCTCAGACACCTGGGGATCACTGAGGAAAAGGGGAGGTTTAGAGGAGGAGAGGTGGTTTTCAACAAATTGGAAATTTGAGGAAAAGCCACAAATTTTGCAGAAGTTTATGAAAAGTGAATCAAACAGAGGGCCAGGACATTTCGAAAGTGCGGTGCCAGAACCAGCCCTGCTGCCCGGGTCTGCTTTCCCGGTATCGGCAGCGGGGGAGCCAGAACTGGGGACACTGAACTCCCTTCTTAAGGGGGTTCAAGGCTACTAAAGACAGTGTCATTGTTTTCAATTTTAAAAAGATTGTGTCGTGTGTAAGATGTACGCATATGTAGTGAAGAATAGAGGGAGAAGCGTGTGTTTAAGACTATGTTGTACTCCTCACAGGTTATATAAATACATATATACTTTAATAATAAAGGTTTACCGTAGCTTAATCTAGTAAATGCGTGTCTTATATATCTTACAAATGACACAAAATACATTCACTGGAAATCACTTCATATACATTGCATATTTGATACGATTTAAGCTCATTCACAGAACGTTTGAAGAGGATCGTGCAGATGCAATATTCCTTTCAGAAATCCTACCATTTTATTTTCACTCAATTTATAAGTACAGACACTTTATTTACTACCGTTAATTAAACCCAATTTAATCCCATTTTTGTTACGTTATTTTATTTATATACTTTCTCTTCAGTGTCATTGAAATTTCGTCCTCATTATACTTTATATTTTATTTTACTATTTTATTTAAAAGTTATATGTTTATTACTTCTTTAAGTATTTACATCGTTAATTGCTTAAAGCTACATTACAAAGAGGGAGAAACGAAGTATGATACAAGATGAAACTTCAAATAAATGTGATTCAACCCCTTCTTGCGAGCGTGTTTAATATTCATTGCACGGTCCGAGAAATATGCAAGAAGAAAAAGGGTTAATTCATTTGACACGACTATGAATATTTATCTATCTAACTATCTATTTATCTATCTCTCTACCTACCTATATATATATATATATAAAATAATAATAATTAAAAATAAAAATTAAAAATTAAAACTTTAATTCGGCCGCACAGGAGAGGCCTTAATCACAGTTAAGAAAAATAGCAGGAATGAAAATATGCAAACCAGAAATCTAAATCTCGAGAAGAATTTTGCAAAACTCACCGGCAATAGGGAAAGCAGTTGCTCACCTCAATAAGAGTCGTGCACCTGTCATTCCAATTAGACATCCGAAGAAGCTCCAACAAAGAGGGGATTACAAAAAAAAGGGGGCAGTGATCAAATCCGAACATGTTACTCTTTCTTTCTTGTATTTTTCAAAATGTCGAAGATAACTTCGTTGTTGTCATTTGATGATTTTACGAGTTAAAATTATCAAATTCGTGAATGAAATATAATTTTAACGATTTTCTTTCTTTTAAATCGGGAATCTTAGCCAAGATTTCAGTATCATTTACAGAAATTCTATGATCGGCACCAATACGGTGTATCACCGGTTCTAAGACTGTAACGATGATGATACGGGTCATCGTTTTAAATCTCCACGAGTCTCCATGAAGGACACCGTCATACGCTTGTTGTGGCTCCGAGAGCTTCGACAGCATCTCGTATAAATCTATCCATAGAAACGAAGGAAAAAATTTCACTCAACTTTTCATTCTTTTGAAATGAAAAGAAACCATTAGGTATACGTGTGATATGCACCAGGTAACTGATATATATTAAACTTGGTGCACGAGAAAATCTCTTTCGACAAAATAATTTTAAACTTTGTAAACATCTTTATATAGGGTGTCCTAAAAAAATGCCCCTATTTTTATTTGTCCGTTATTTTGCTATTCTCAAAGTCCTTCAAATTCTATAATCGTTAATTTAAGAATTTATAATGATTTAAATTCTAATTTTTAGTTTAATTTTTAACTTTAAGTTTTAATAATTCTGCAATTTTCTAACTTTCAACTCTAAAGTCTCTCTGTGGATGCATATATTATATTACGTTCTTACATACGTTCTTCATTTACTACAACCAATTTTACTTTTATTTTATCTTAGTATTTTATATATATATATACACACACGGGGTGTTTCAGGAGGAAAGGTCAATACTTCGGGAGGTGATAGTATCGGTCATTGTGAGAAAAAAGTTCATATGAACATGTGTCTAATACTGAATGGTTACTAGTGTTGAAAACCGGTTTGTAAAATTCCCCTAAAAATCGAAAACCGAAAGAAAAAACCGGTTTTATCGATTGATTTTTATTTGGCTCAAACTTGCGCGAACGTGCAGCTACGCGCTACAGCGCACAAAAAATAACTTCGAATACATTACCTATTAAGTTAAATTGTGACAAACTGGCAACTGCTCTTCAGTATAATTTTTGCCTATCTGGCAACTCGATCTTCAGTTTGTCTCATCATGTAGGCTGTAGTGTAGAGTCAGTCGACTAAAGCCCTATTCGCAGTATAAGACCCTTAATGCCCTTTGTTTCTTAAGATGTCATTTCCAAAATAGGGATAAAATCTAAATTAATTTATATATTTTTTCTTACACGAAGAGTCAATTTTCTGTTTTCTAGGTAAAGTTTTTTTTATTAATAAATTTTATTTCAATGTATTTTCCAAAATAGAGATAAATTTTATTTTTATTCTTTATAATTTTTTTACAAAAAGAAGTTTATTTCTTTCTAAGTATAGATGTTTTACTTTAAAAAATTATTTCAAATCTAAATTGTTTGAATAATGTATTATTTTGGCTAAAATAAAATATGTCAAAGTTGTCATTTTCTTATTCATATGCATACATATGATGCTGCATTTTTGCATTCTTTTGACCAAAAAATAGGCGATAAGCTATGCTTGTTAAGAGTTAAAGTCAGTACCTTTCAACTGTGGCTTTTAAAAATTACTATACTTTTCGGTCATAACCGGTTAAAACCGGTTTTCAAAAAACAGATCGATTAAAAACCGGTTTGTAAAGTTTCGATTATTTTTCAACACTAATGGTTACGGAGATAGAGCTGTTTGTATCTGATGCGCGCGCAGCTCTTCCTCCCCCTTCCCTCCCCTATAACCTTGAACCATGTAAGCTGTAATGTAAGCATGTAACATAAGCCAATCGACAGCTGACTGTTGTGAGTGACATTGTTTGGTGTTTGAAACAGTGTTAAGAATGCAACACACCTTCACACATGCCGAATATGCAGATATGGTGTATGTCTACGGTTTTTGCGATGGAAGTGCAACAGCTGCTGTTGCAGAATACCGTCGACGGTTTCCGAACCGCAGAATTCCGGATCGAAGAGTGTTTACCAGGGTTTTCAACATATCGCGTGAGATTGGTACACTTCCCAGCACTCGTGTTTCATCTGAACGTGAAGGTCAACAAGATGTGGATGAAGTGGAAAACATTCTTCAGTTGGTAGAGCGTAGTCCTACTACTAGCTCACGAAGAATTACTACACTTATCGGTGTACCACACACAAGAGTATGGCGAACATTACGTGAGGAAGACTTGCATCCATATCATGTCCAGCGTGTACAACACCTTCAACCAGGAGACGCTGTCATGCGACTGGAATTTTGTCATTGGGTAAATGCTAATCGCCGATTGCTTCGATTAATACTGTTCACCGATGAAGCTACTTTCACCCGTGACGGTATCAACAAAACTCGTAACTCTCATCGGTGGTCAGACGAAAATCCAAATGCCACTGTGGAAACAAATTTTCAACATCGCTTCTCTGCCAATGTGCGGTGCGGTATCATCGATGATCAGCTGATTGGCCCTGTTACTTTAGAGGATCGTCTTACAGGACAAAGTTACCTAGAATTTCTGAAAAATGAATTGCCAGGACTATTGGAGGATGTTCCTTTGGCTACACGCGCTGGTATGTACTTTCAGCATGACGGAGCTCCTCCACATTCTACCCGTCTGGTGATGCAATACCTAAATCAAACTTTCCCTAGTCGATGGATCGGCCGCGGTGGTCCCATTCAATGGCCACCAAGGTCTCCAGATCTCTCTCCGTTAGATTATTTGTTTGTGGGGGTGGATGAAAAGTCAAGTTTACAAAAGAAAGGTGGATACACGAGACGAATTGCTCGCGCGCATTTTGGATGCTGCTGCCCGCATAAAGGAACGTCAAGATCAACTCAGACGAACAACACGCGATCTTCGCACACGAGTTGCAAAGTGCATTGAGGTTGACGGTGGGATTTTCGAAAACGTATTGTAAACTGTAACAAATTTGTCATTTCTGTATCTGATACCATTCAAAATGCCAGTATTTAAACATTAAATGTTAGAAACAGTAATTGGTTTCTCTTTCTTGATTAACATTAACAATGCTTTTGTATTTGTAGATTCAAACAGTTCTATCTCCGTAACCATTCAGAATTAGACATGTTCATATGAACTTTTTTCTCACAATGACCGATACTATCACCTCCCGAAGTATTGACCTTTCCTCCTGAAACACTCTGTATATATATATATATATATATAGGATCAAGTAAAGATAAGCACCCCCAGCCTTCTTTAATTAGCTTATCTTTACTTGATCCTATATATATATATATATATATATATATATATATATGCGTGTGTGTGCGGTATAATTTTTTTTCCTTAACTGTTATTATTTCTATTACCGTATTACCCTAATCTTCACATCATGATCAACACTTTAGATACTCTCAATACTGTAAATGAAGTTATTGAATCTGAAAACGTAGTCAACTCCAATTATATCTCAGTAGACAACTTCTTGAACAAAAAATGCAACACTGGCAACCTGTCTTTCCTAAACTTAAACATTCGCAGTCTCCCAAACCACTTTAACGAATTGACAGCTAACCTAAAATTATTACAACAATTGAAATGTTTATTCATAATACCAAGTACTCAATTTTGGGCATGTACCAACCACCAACTGGTAACGTACCAACTTTTATTACAGATATCGATAGGATTCTAGCTCCTAATTATATTGGTAACAATTGCGTTATTGTGGGAAATTTTAATATTGATCTCGCAAAAGAACATTGGCATAATAGCGTAAGCAAAACCAAGGTTAATCAAGGTTATAGATCTTATAGCTACAATAACAAATTAAAGTTCTTGAGAGAAATAACAGTTTTTGACTGAACTAGAATAACCGAAAGTAATCATGACATCGCAAAAAAATTTAAAGCATTCTATAACACTAATTGAACATCAATTTTCATCTTAAATCAAAAGTAATATCTAAAACTAAATACAACAACAATGGATCATCCTAGCACTCATTGTGAGGATTAAACAAGAGCATACTCTCTTTAAATTATAGAAAACTGATATTATTACTGAACAGACGTACAAAAACTACTGTAACAGACTTAATGCAGTTATTAAAAAAGCAAAAGCAGATAATTATTCTCAAAACATTTATGAACAAATCTCCAATCCAAAAGTGCTATGGAACATTAAAAGATTTAATTAACATGAAGAAGGTTAAAACAAATATCTTGTCCTCCCTCACACAAAGTGGAAATTCTTACAGTGATCCCAAAGACATAGCCAATTTATTAAACAACTCCTTTGCAAATATCGGCTCCTTTACTGCAGCTTCGATCCCAATTACAGACAATCACTACCGACAATACATGACACACCTAAATCCAAACTCATTTTTCTTTGATCCACTCCTACCATACGATATCCCTCTAGCAATTAAAAATCTAAAAATTTAAAATTTTGACATCAATACGATCCCGGTAAAAATATGCAAATTAGCATCCTATGAAATTGCAATAACATTTCGCAAGCTAATGAATGAACCAGTAACACAAGGTATATTCCCTGACAGTCTAAAAGAAAGCAGAGTATTTCCCGTATTTAAGTTGGGAAACCCAAATACTCCATCCAATTATGGCCCCATTTCGTATTACCAACTTTAAGTAAAGTATTTGAAAAAATCGTGTACGATAAACTTACTAAATTCTTAATCAGATACGATATTTTAACTAAAACACAATTTAGGTTTAGAGGTGGACACACAACGGAAGATGCTATAAACGTGTAATAAGAAAATGTGTATCAGAACTTAAATAACAAAAAACACTGCCTTCATCTTCTTCGACTTGTCAAAAGCATTTGATACATTTTCGCATGAAATCTTATTGAACAAAATTCACATATACGGAATAAGAGGAAATATCCTCGACTGGTTTAAATAATATCTGTCAAATCGCCATCAGTACCTCAAAGTAAAAGATAATTTATCTGACAAGGCGATGCTAGTTGATGGAGTCCCAAAAGGATCTATTCTTGGCACATTACTATTTCTAATTCACGTCAATGATTTTCGTCTCTCTACCACATTAAATTGCGTGAAATACGCAGATAATACTACGCTTACTCCTTCCCATCAAAACTCAGACGTTCTGATTAATGAAACGAACAGGCAATTAAACAACGTGTATAAATGTATGTGTAGTATTGTGTACTAATAAAGTCCTCTACAACATATCAAATCCAAAATATCAAGATTTTTCTTCATATTATTTGAACTAAAAAAGACCCTTCCTCAAAACGCACTCCCTACCCTATATTATTCCTCCATCCATCCACATTTATTATAGTGCATTACAACGTGGAGTAGCTTAAAGAAATATAATATACTGTATAAGACATCCTTTGGAAATAATTCATAAAAAATGTCTGCGGACTCTCTCGAATAATGATAACAGACAAAATCACACTTCCCCAATATTTAAAGAGCTAAATATTTTAAAACTAAATGACTTATACAAATTCAATGTTGCTGTCAATATGTTCAAAGTTATCAACATATATCACCCATTCAAAGAGCAATCAACCCCCGATCAAATACACCATCATCATAACACCAGACTGCCCAGTGATTTTATATAAGCGGTTCCAAAAAACCTTAGCCCCCCCCATTTGCAGCTTACATGTTTACTTATATCGAAACAGTTTTTAGTGATTATAAAAATATATAAAATTCTTTATTTATTACAGGTATTAAAATTACTCAAGCTGATAAAGTGATAATATAATGGCTTCTCAATTAATTGGTGATTCGGAGATGCAACGTGTGATAGATCGCATACGAGCAATAACATTTCGGGAAGCTCGTGATGCTGGAGCCACCTTTATAACACGTTCATGGGTTGCCAAAAAGTTGCGAAGAAGTGAGGACTTCGTCAAAAGAAATTGGAATAAAACTTTGAATGAATGTGAAATGAATACAACCAAATCTGGGCGCCTAAATTTGCCTCTCTCAGGAAACAAAGGACATCAGTGAAAGCGGTACGCGTAAGCGGAAAAACAGCTGTGCTAAACTTTCTAGAGAGATCGAAGTGTTGAGAGGGAAGATCGTTAGTGGTGAGATCATTCGACTGTACCGTCATAGGCAAGGTTTAAAGCCTTGGCATGAACTTCCAAAGCCAAGAAAAACTCAACTTAACATCGATGACAGAATGTGGTTTGCCCATTATCTTGAAGATTGGGATGTGGATGATTTCATGCATTTAGCTGTCTCCGATGAATTTTTTTGTTTACGTAACATGTCGGCCTAACTACCAAAATGATCGAATGTGGGCCACAACACCAGATGAAATCGATGACAATGAACATTATCGCGAATTATTAAAAAGTCCAGACTGTGTTGGTGTGTTTGTTTTGTTCACTGCAAAGCTCATGTGGGTGCTGAAGCCAAATGGTCAGAGTTGGGATGGACAGTATTTTCGTGATATTATTCTATCCCAGCATGTCATTCCTTTTCTAAGAAACCTAAACAATGTTATGGATGTAGATCAGGTCACACTTCTGCACGATAAGGCCACCTGCTTTAAGGCATTAGCCACTCAGCAGTTGTCGCGGAACCATGAGATCGATTTCTTTGGAAATGAAGAATGGCCAGGAAATTCTCCTGACCTGAACGTCTATGAACACATTGGATCAGTTATAAAGGACAAGGTTGAATGTCTCTTGTTTCAAGAACCTGCAGCAAATCGATTTTCGAAGGATACAATGACGCAACACATTGAAACTGTTTTAGCAAATTTGCGTAACGATCAAGATCTATTCACGTCACTTTTGGCAAGCTACCCAAAGCGAATTCAGGCTGTCTTGGAAGCCAATGGCGGGAACACCAAGTTTTAATTGTTTCTCATTAAATGCAGGATTAAATTCTCTTTTGTAAGGTATGTTTAGTTTTACTGTACCTCTAATGGTTTAGGCCATGGGCGGGGCGGCTAAGGTTTATTGGAGCCCCGTACAAACTTAACTATACAATAGAAACTGTAGAAAATATACTCTCTCTTTCAAAGTTGCGGATGTATGGAATGCAATTCCCACGCATAGGCAAGCTTCATCACTAACTGTACTTTGCAAATCACTAAAAAAGCATTTCATTAGCTCCAACTGGTGTACAGGGTGAGAGAAAGGTCTTTAAGGATTATTATTATTATTTGTATGTATAAAATCCTTAAAGACTTTACTCCCACCCTGTACAGTATAAGTTCACTACTGCCATTTTTACCATGATAATCAATTTTGTAATGAACTATTTAAAATATGTTAATTTTACTAAGCACCTTTTTAATTTCGTAATCTATTCTATATTTTTTTATTAAGCATCATTTATTTTCTAGTAAATATACAATAAATCATTTAATTTAAAATTATGTAACATTTTGTCAACTTTATATTCTAGTTACTATTATTATTGCTATTATTATTATTATTATTATTAGTAGTAGTAGTAGTAGTAGTAGTGTTTTATTTTTTTGTTGTTGTCACTATTACTATTACTTGCCACTTTCACTATTTTTATGTAATAAATAAGGTAAGTGCCATTAATTTTGCCTAAAAATCCTCCATGCTTCCAACGTCATATTCGGATAAGAGTACTGTGAATATATTAATGTCATAACAAATATCTAAAAATTGTAAAACTGTCAGTTTTATTCTTTTCTGAATAAAATTTGAATTTGAATTCGAATTTGAATATTTTATTATTGGGGTTTCTTCTTCTTCTTCAGAAAAGTAACAGATTGGGAGTTTTATTTTGCATATACCACTGTACATATATTTCTAATCTTTCATTACTTAATAACTAATAAATATTATATATTAAAACCTTTCTTTCACCACTTCATATTTAAAGCAATAACATTTCCTAATTTATACAAAATTAGGAAAAAACGATACCGCTACTAATAGACTATCGCCTAGTAAGGCCATAGAAGGCCTTACTAGGGTACAGTCTTTAACGAAAGCTAAGTCTTGACCAAACCTCCTTAAGGACCTAGTCTACACAGAACAATATGGCTGAACCCTCAAACAGAAAATCAAGATCGTTGAGTTGTTTCTTGTGTCAAATTCTATGACGCGGGTGCAAAGGAACTTTTGCAGAGAATATGGATGCAGAGATCCAGCCGAGGTAATATCACGAATTGTTAGAAAATTTCAAACAAAGCGAAATGTAAGCAATCAACATAAAGGTAATAGTGATAAGCGACGATTCACAAGAACTGTGCAACATGTAAATATGGCTCATAAAAATATTGCGCGCAGTGCGCAGAAGTCAATTCGATGTTTGTCATTAGAAGTAAGTATTTCGCAAACATCTGTGCATCATATACTTCGTGTCGAATTAAACCTTTTTCCTTACAAAATTCATTCACAAGCTTCACTGACTAATGTTCGAAAACAAGGACGAGTGGAATTCGCAACATGAATGTCAGCAAAGCGAGAAGAAAATCCTGAGTTTTTGAAACACATCCATTTCACTGACGGGCGTTTTGTACATCTGCCAAAGGAGATTAATAGGCAAAAATTTTGTTACTGGTGAAGTCATGCTGGAGTTCTAGAAGAGCTTCCACGTAGTGTTGCGAAACTCAACATTTGAGTCGCTGTTGGAAGGTATGGTGTGGTAGGTCCCTACCGTTTTGAGAATGAAACACAAAATTCATATAGCCAGATGCTACAAGATTTCTACTTGCCACAACTAATTAGTTTGTCCCGTAAAAGAAATAACCGCATTACCCCAGATTCACAGTGATTTCAGCAGAAGGGAGCACCTCCCATCACTGCTTGTGAAACTCGCAACTCTTTGAGGAAGCATTTTTCCGACGATTAAACTCCCTTCATGAGCTAGTCGAATGGCTCCCATACTCACCTCACCTCACTTCACAACCCCTGACTTTTTTTGTGGGATTACATAAAAGACAGGACCTATTCTGCAAAGTCTAAGACACCTGAAGACCTAAAGACCAAAGTCTATGAGGTAATCAACAACATCCCAGCTGAGCTATTTCCAAAAATTAGGTCAAACATTTGTGTAAGGTTGAATATTATGTTAGAAAAAAAATTGACGATTACACTGAACATGTTGCTTAATTAAGGTCAATAAACTCCTATGTTTTACGTACCTGCGTTTGTCTTTCTCACGAGTCTTTTCTTTTTAGCTTAGAACATTTATTTAGAAATTTGGACTTTTGGGGGACACCTAGTATATATATATATATATATATATATATATATATATATATATATATATATATATATATATATATATATATATATATATATATATATTATTTTTAACATACGACCACGACTAATATAAAATGCGTTCAAAATGTATTAAAATTTTATTTAATATTATTTTGCTTGTAGATGAAATTAAATTTTAAATATAATTTTTAATAGACGAAAAGCACTTAAAAAACAAAAAGTAATATCGTTTATGTAATTTAATCTCGCCCTGCTCTCTCTCTCTCTCTCTCTCTCTCTCTCTCTCTCTCTCTCTCTGTATATATATATATACATATATATATACATATATATATGATATATATTATATAGTTAATTTAGTTTCAAATTTTGACTATATTGTCTTTGCTCGTTGCAGTCTCGTTGCTGCTTAATTTTAGTTTTGGTTCCTGATCTAATCTTTAGTGAAAGAATAATGTCGACTCTTGAATGCCGATGGACATGGACCTTCTCTCTTTCTTAAACTGAATGAAAAAATGTCTGCAAAAAACTTCACTTTTTTCTACGTGAAGGTAAAAATATGATAATAAAAACCCACTCTAATAGACAGAGTTTATTTTCACTTGTGGAATAAATTCTGTCTATTAGAGTGGGTTTTTATTACGAAAAAATGTCTCCTTTTGCTATTCCACTGTCACACACGTTTAGAATTTTTTGATTCTGTTTCGCACTTCTGATTCCAGATGCTGGATCGCTTAGTTAGTAGTTATCTAATAGTAAAGTTGTGCAGTAGTAATGCTGTTCCATACAGACTACATTTTCTAAAATTTAATCGTTCCATCTGAACCGAATATGGAACGATTTCTTCGTAAAATTGATAATCCATTCCCTCCTTTTTTAAACGATGTTGAATCAGTATTATTTTTTTTGTCGATATAATTGGTTCAAATTCGGTCCAGAAAGGAAAGTTGTTCCAACACTGTGAACTAAAGTTGTTCCTTATATACCACCATTTCTAAAAATGTAATTGATCCATTCGCTGCATGAGCCAATTATGGAGCGATTTCCTCGTGAAACGATGGTCTGTCATTGAAGCCGTTGGAATGTGTTCCTTTTCTGGACAGAATTGGAATCAGTTTATATCGACATTAAAATAAAATTTATTCAAAATCGTTCCATATTCGGTTCGAATGGAACCGAGTAAAGAAGCATTCGTGAATTATACGTGAAAGTAATGAGAGAATATTTTAGTAATTATCAGAATAAATCCTTTTAGCAATCACGCGTTATCACGCGTCACGGTTTTATGCGGCTTCCTTTTTCATATCCAAGGTTTGTGCTGCAAGATGCACTATCGTAAATCATGCGCAACAAGGTCTTTATCTTCATTTCGGATAATATTCTTCTCTCCGATAATAACGAACCTCAAACTAAAATAGTTTAGTTGTCGAGGAAAACAGTTTTAGAATTCAGCCTTGCAAACCTTTAACTTTGTTTCGTTTGCAATTCACTCATCGTTACGAAACAGATTGAAACTATTAGCTGTATACACAATATATACAAGTGTGTGTGTGTGTGTATATATATATGTATATATATATATATATATATATATATATACACACACACACACACTTGTATATATTGTGTATATAACAGCATATAAATATACATATATACATTTCATTAATGCTGCAAGTTAGACTAGAGACCTTTTAGGGAAAGACCAATTTCTTGCCTATTCGGCGACATATGTCTATAATGGCGTCTCTGGTAACCGTCCCAGAATGTACGAGAACAGTCTGTCCTTGATTCCAGCAATCTGCTCAAGGCTTGTAAATCGTCTATTAAAACACTCCGTTTCGAAGAGGTCTTTATGAGAATGTAACTTCTCTTCTAGGGAATTAAATTTCAAAATTGGAGTATTTGTTACTAGACTTTAAACTGTGCTGAGGACATACCACAATTTCTGATAATTGTTTCTTCTTTTCTTCTAGTTTTGCTTCTTCAATATATATATATATATATATATAAATATATATAAATGAGTATGAAGGCATAAATTTGGCTGTTAGAGTCCATTTTATTGTTTTTTAATGTTGTTAATTTAGATACTATTTTTAATTTTTGGTAATGAGTTGAATGTTAGTGAGATAAACATTCGTTTCAACATTCTTTTTACTATTCTTGCGTTACGAAATTACATAAAGACAAAATGGATAAAAATAGAAAAGTGCACAACTTAAAAAAAAAAAAAAAAAAGCCAAAAGCTTTAGCTCCGTATAACAAATTTGTAAATTCCATTATGAAACAAATCAAAAAGTAAAAAAAATTGATGTAAAATATTATATGAAAATTACTAATAATGGAGCATTATTTTGAAATTAAAAATAACTGAGTTGAACTTACGCGAGTATATTAGCGTAAACATGATGTAAATGATAACAGTTGAATTGCCGTCGTCGTTAAATCCAAAAACAACCTTTTTTGTTCTATTAAAGGCCATTTTGGTTAATGTTTTTAACTTCAAAAATACGTTGTTAAGATAATTAATCCTTCTTCCACATTTTCGACCAAATCCGGTGGTTTGTGGTGGAGGAAGAACTCTACCGAATATTTTACCGGTTACTGTCGCACTTCACTCAGCAGTAAATACTGTCAGAGAAAATTGGTCAAGTTTATGACTCTCTTTCAAACGTTTTAAGAATGAAAAATTGTGTACATATTGATTGGAGTTTTCGAAGGCTAACGCTACAACTTAAGTATCCGTTAGTGTATATATATATATAATATATATATATATATATATATATATATATATATATCGATAAATAATTGATGAGGCTTTAGTCATCGTAACATTTCTTTTCATATTTTAAAAATTTCATTTTTATTTGAATAAAAATGATTTAAAACCAATGTGAGCAACCTAAATACTTTGCTTAACCCGAATTTATACCAACTTTCTACTGATTTAAAAAGATTAATTTCTAGATTTTTCACTAATGTTTTTGCTGGTCATTGCTAGACATTGCTGGATAGGGCGGAGTGAAAAACTCATTTTTCGAATTTTCAAATTGGCTAGTGTGGAAAATGTGTGGAGTAGTGAGGGAATAAGCTGGTATAAATTTAAAATCATAACATTAATATCTTCAGGTGCCACAATGACCTTCAATATTGAAAAAAATTGAAAAAAGCAGATTTTAACCAATAATTACAGAAGAGTCCACGATGCACAATAGACAAGAATTTATTCACACTTGTATAAAAATAGCTCAGTCAACCTTTAAAAAAAGTTTCTATTCTCTAAAAACAGTTTTCTATAGTCAGCTCACTCAGCTGTCACGTGAGTACCTCGGTTCAGTGTAGCTGTCGCTCTCGTAGCAGGTGGGTGTTCTGTTGTTGGCGTTACTCAGATAGTCTAAACTATATTTCTTATATATTTTGTATTTCTGTATTGTGTTGCCCTAAGTTTGCCATGTACTATTAACTGAAATTAAAGTATAATTGATATTAGCTCTTTCTTTTTCAGATTTGTATACTTTCAAAATGTCTCGAGTTTGTGCAAAATCAACCAGGGCCTCAACTGAGTGCCCCATGTTTGGTATTGGGGAAGATTTGTGGCACAGGAATCTTCCTACATACGAAGGAGTTTTTAAATATTACTTGTTTGTAAGAAACGATTTGAAACAGAATACTAATAAAGATCCTTCAATATCTCAAATATTAGAACAAGTTGCTGATAAATTGAAAACAATTTGGGAAAGTGCTTCCGTCCCAATTCTGTCAAACAGGCGAATTGAAACAATGTTCAGAAGCTACCACGAAAAGTATCGTGTCATTATGAAGCCATACCAAAGCAGAAAAAATTCTGAAGCTTACAAAGCAAAGATTGATATGTTCAAAAAAGAAGCACACACGAAACTTTTTGACATTGCAGCGTGCAAGTGCAAAGTACTAACACAATGTTCTTGTCCCAAAGAAAAAAAGGTTCAAAAGGAAGAAGTGACGTTCCTCTTAGATCAAAGGAGTGAAAGAAAACTGTTTATTGATAGAGTAGATATTACACTCTCAAAGAAAAAAGCATCTACGTTGCTAAGAAAGCAAAAAGAAGCTGTGAGGCTCACCAAAGAATCTTCACAGGAGAAATTGCAGGATACAAATGTTGAATTATCATCATCGACATCAAACAGTGAAAGTGAATCTGGCGAAATATCAGACGATACATTTCCAGAGCCAGTTAGCTCGAAGAGAAAGCTCGAACAACCTGAAGAACAATTATTCAAGAAAAGGAAAACTACAAATCTACCTTCAGTGGCTACTGCTTGTGACAGGACTGCAGTTTCAGATCGAGCTGCAGCATTCATTGTTAGTGCAGTATTGCAAGATATTGGAGAAGTTTCTATTGACAATACATCTGAAGTAGTGGATAGGAGTAAAATCAGAAGAGAAAGACAAAAGAAGAGATCAGAAATTATGAAAGATCAAAATCAGGTCCCAATCAGAGGAATCTATTTTGATGGTCGAAAAGATTCTACACTCTTCCAAGAAAAAAAAGAGTCCAAAGTATATCAGAAGAAGGTAACAGAAGAACATATCACTTTAGTGAGAGAACCTGGTTCAGATTATTTGGGCCATTATTCTGTGAATTCTGGATCAGCTGAAGAAATATGTAAAGGAATGTTTGAGTATATTGGAAATAATGACATGAACCTGGAAAACCTTGTTGCCATTGGATGCGATGGTGCAGCAGTCAACACTGGAGAAAAGGGAGGCGTTATAAGGCTTATAGAATTGAAGCTGAAGAAGCCAGTTCAACATTTAGTGTGCCAGCTCCATGCCAATGAATTGCCATTACGCCATTTAGTTGCAAAGCTGGATGGAAAAACATCTGGCCCCCGCGGATTCACCGGTCCTATTGGCAGGGAATTAGAGAACTGTGAGAGTCTTCCTATTGTCGAGTTTGAAAGGATTGATGCTGAGGAACCAACTGTAGACTGTGAAGATCTTAGCACCGACCAAAAATATCTAATTGATATTCATCAGGCCATAACAAAGGGATATTGCTCTCCAGATCTTGCTCATCGTAGTCCAGGCAAAATGGCACATTCACGATGGCTGACTACAGCAAATCGTTTGCTTCGTCTATACGTTTCAACTGTAAGTCCATCTGAGAACCTCATGAACATTGCTTCTTTTATAATGAAGGTCTACATCCCAATGTGGTTTTCTATTAAGCAAAGTACGTCTTTTGTCAATGGCTCAAAACATGTTTTCAAAACTATTGAACTAACAAGAACACTGAATGACGAAGTAAAGGATATTGTAAACCCTGTCATACAAAGAAATGCATTTTTTGCAAATCCAGAAAATATTCTAGCATCAATGATTCTTGATGACCGCAGCGCCATAAGAGAATTAGCGTGGAGGCGAATAAAGAAAGCAAGGCAAACAAACAAGGAAAAAGTTGTGAGGCGTTTCACAGTACCTGTTATTCAATTTGAAGCTACTGATTATACTGATTTAATTAATTGGCAAAAATGCATTGTCACTGAACCACCTGTGACAAGACACCTGACAGAAAATGAGATTGAAGAATTCATAGAAAACAAGAGTACCCCTCCATTCGAGAAATTCCCTTGTCATACACAAGTAGTAGAAAGAATGGTAAAATTAGTGACTGAAGCATCATCAAAAGAATTTGGATTGAACGCGCGAGATGGCTTCATAAGATCAACACTTCAGTCACGTAAAAAAATGCCATCATTCGAAAGTAAAGCTGAATATAAAGTTTAAATAAAACGTTAATAGAGAAAAACATGCGCAAGGATGGGTGGTTGGGAGGGCATGGGTGGAGCTCGACACGCAGCTACCTCCTCGTGGTGAGTTCTGGATTATTTAGATCATTAATCAAAAGAACATTGATCTAAATAAACTAAGAGCTGCGTAATTCAGTAACTATTTTGGTAATTGGAACACTTAATATATAATAATAACAAGTAAGTTTCAGTTATTGTACTAATGCAGAATATAAGAAAATCATTATATTTCACTTTTTTCGACGGCTTTGTGGCACCTGAAGATATAATTTCGCAGGACTAATATTTATGCACAGTCATTATCTATAGCACCCACATATTTTCCGCACTAGCCATATTTGAATTTCGAAACAAAGTTTAAAAACCTCATTTTCGATCCGCCCTATTGCTGGACACTGGCGTTGACGTTTGCTAAGTATCAGCGGTTTTATATAGCAGGTTAAATGTATTAACTAGTTAGATTCGTTCGAACAGACTAATTTTTATAAATGAAAAGGTTAAAATGAACTTTCTGGAGCCTCACTAATTTGGGACAAATCGAAATAGTTAAAACCTTTATCGGTTGGTAAAGCGAGATTCTTATTAAAACGTTTACTTCATTCTACACCAAAATAATTAGTGAAAATTCTAGAAATTAATCATTTGAAATCACGAGAAAGTTGGAACATATTCACCTTTAATGTTTGCTGATTGCATTTTCTTTACAATGTTCAAATTCTGATTAATTTAAAATTAATTTTCAACTAATTAAAAATAATAGATGTTCACCGAAGATGGGAACAGTGACATTTCGAAATGTTTCATTTAATAAATGTGACAGCATTTACATTCCCGTTCATTTTGAGACTGAGATTTTCCACAGCTAAAGCTTATTTCCAATATATATATATATATATATGAGAATTAAGGAGGCCAATTAATAAGAAAATGTGAGATAATGGAGCTCGAACCCGAGCTGCGAAGTATCTCCTGAAGCTACTGCCTTGACTCAAGGAGCCATTCAATCTCGTTGAAATCTTAGCAGGGTCTGGCCATGTTTTACTGTATTCCCTCGCCTTTATAAAAGATAGAAATGCTTTTAATGCAATGACCGTACTTTATAAGATGGAAAATTAAATTTGACCGAGTTTGAAGGGTCTATTTTTAGGGTCCGGGGTGACTCGATAATTTACGTAAAGCGGTGGTTTTTGATACCTGACAGTGCGGGTTCGAGCCCATCTAGTGTTTACTATATCAGTTGTTGCATTTTTTGTTTTTAATCTTCGAAAGAGCGGTTATTACCTATATATTATAATTATATATATATTATATATATATATATATATATGATAATGATAATCCTAATGATAAGTTTTATTGGCAAGATATAAATCCCATAACAGTACAATATTATTGTCAATCTAAAATATAAATGAAACAATAATACATTTAAAATCAAACAAAGTAAAAATTATGACTAAAGGAGATAAACATATGACAGGTACTAAAACAAGTAATAATGATAATGATAATGACAATAATACTGTTTTTTATATATATACCTTTCAATCTTTCAAATGTTCCGTGCGACGATTTCTCATTTTAAGAAGGTCAACATTTTACGAAGGTCAATTCCGCCCAAATTGTTCATTCTGACGAAGGTGAAGCTTGTCACTTCGCCTTAGACTTACAGTTTAACGTCAAATCCGGACCACGCCCCACCAGCAGGCCAGCGTATTAACCACAAGGCTACTCAGGGTACCAATATATATATATATATATATATATATACACACACACACACACACACATATATATATATATACACACACAGGGTGAGTCAAAAGTCTCCATACATAGGCAAAATGGTCATGATAAATAAATTATTATTTATTTTTTATTTTTTTGCAGGTGATGTGCTGAGATGCCTTTGTCCCAAGAAGAGCGTATAGAAATCATTCTTCTGGCAGGATCAGGAAGCTGTCGCGAGGTTGCCGAGGATTTTAACAGGAGACACGCCCCCGGCACGCACATCACACACGACACCATTGCCAATCTCATTGAGAAGTTCAAGAAGACTGGAAGTGTTGCAGACCAACCGAGAAGTGGCCGTCCACGAACAGCCACCGATGAAGGCACAGCGACCATGGTGCTGGCAGCGTTCGCAAAGAGTCCCCATAAAAGCACTCGACGGATGTCTGCAGAATGCGGTGTCAGCCAAAGGAGTATCGTCCGCATTATGAAAGAGCACAGATGGCATCCATACAAAATGCAAATGTTGCAGTATCTTAGCGAAGACGACCCGGACAGGCGGCTGGAATTCTGTGAATGGACAAGAACAAAAGTGGACGAAGACACGGAGTTCTCGGCTGGCATCCTGTTTTCAGATGAAGCCAACTTTCATATTCATGGAGAGGTTAATGGTCAAAACGTACGTTATTGGAGTGATGAAAACCCGCACTGGATGAGCCTCAAAGACGCAAGGCGCTGGAAAAGTGATGGTGTGGTGTGGGATATGGGGCAACACAATTGTTGGCCCTTTTTTGATTGACACCAATCTGAATGCCGAAATGTATCTAAACATGCTGCAAGACACAGTCATGCCGTCCCTACTGAACGAGGACGGGTGATTTCCAACGTACTTTCAGCAAGACGGGGCGCCACCCCATTACGGTATTTGCGTGCGCCAGTGGCTGGATCAGCAGTTTCCGGGTCACTGGATTGGCCGCCGTGGTCCCATGGAGTGACCTCCGAGGTCCCCAGACCTCACCCCCCTTGATTTTTACTTGTGGGGGCACTTGAAGGCCATGGTGTACCAGGTGAAAATACAAAACACGGACCACCTAAAGGAACGCATTCGTGATGCGTGTGCACGCATAACACCAGACGTGTTAACGCGCGTTTGCCATGACTGGGGGGAACGCATCCGTATGTGCATTCAGTGTAATGGTGCCCACATAGAGCATATTTTGTGACTTACAAGTTATTGCATAATAAAGTTACCATTTTGCCTATGTATGGAGACTTTTGACTCACCCTGTATATATATATATATATATATAACTACAATAACTACACAAATACTGTAAAATGTGAAATTCGCAAGAGCTTAAAACTGCTTTTCGGTCCGTTCCCATAATATAGAATTAGGTGCAGTCTTCAGTTTGATTTTGAAAGCCTTTTAGATTATAATCCGCAGTACTTGGGAAAATGGGTTAACATACAGGGTGTCCGAGAATTATCTGTACAATGTTTGGCTGTTATTAAAAGTCAACCATGAAGTGTAGAAATTCCAGTTTTGTCCCATTTTACAGAGAATTTCATTAAGGTTTTTCTGATACCACGTTTTGACAAGTTTTTTAGAAATGTACGCGGGTGACAGACATTGATGATTTAAAAGCAAGAATCACAGCTGCTATTGAGCGAATTGATGTGGATATGCTGCAGCGTACATGGCAACATTTGGAGTATCGATTGGATGTTTTGCGAATCACTAATGGTGCACATATCGAATGTTTGTAACAACGTTACTTTAATAAAAGAAACTTTTGAAAATACAGATTCTAAATAATCTTGTTTAAGAATTTTACGTGTGTTATCAAGAATTTTATTAAAAGCTGAAATTGTAGAGATAATGTTCGGACACACTGGAATTTCTGAAAAACTTGTCAAAACTTGGTATCAGAAAAAACTTAATGAGATTCTCTGTAAAATGGGACAAACTGGAATTTCTACACTTTATGGTTGACTTTTAATAACAGCTAAAAATTGTACAGATAATTCTCGGACACTCTGTATATAAGAAATACCTTCTTTAAGGGACTCCCCATACCCATTTGTTCGACAGAGCCTAAACATCGGCACTCGAGAAACTAACTTAACTTAACCTAACCTAACTTAATCTAACCTATGTTAACCCAATTTAATCTAACTCACAATAATTTGTCGATTTTAATGTGACGTCGATCGGATATCGTTGGCTCGTCTCTACCAAGATTATAAACTTAACTTTGAAGAGGAAATCTGTCGTAACAAAAGTAAAAAAAAAGAGCCCAAAAAAACAGCTCAGTCTTGCCAACTGCAAACATTTTGACTCCCTGTTTGCTTTCAAACAAGAAAATAGTTACCAATACGCCGCGTGCCTTTCGGGGGTTCGGGGCCTTCTTTGGTCGAAAAGAAGCACCTGTTTATGAATCAAACGTCGTTAATTACAATATCGTATGCGGACATTGTTGCTCAAAAGTTTATTGAGTGAGGCGAATAATTTCAAAAGCCGATTATATCAAAACAAGCACATTTTTACACCGGAATTGAAATAGCTCGACCGAGCAAAGGTACAAAGTTAAAAATAATCATAAAATAAAGATAACACCTCATAAAAGGAAACAGTTTCGATATCTTTATATATATATATATATATATATATATATATATATATATATACACACACACCTTAGTTTACTTTGGTTTTGCTTCCGCCCAAATTGTCCATTCTGACGAAAGTCAAGCTTGATGCCGCACCTTGGACCTACAGCTTTACGTGGAATCCGAACCACGACCCAACAGAGGTGGCCAGAAGTTACAAAGTTCTTCCCCGGACTCGATCTCACGATCAGCAGCCAGGCGTATTAACCACTAGACCACCCAGGGTACCCATTTATCTACCAACCCATTTTTATGAAAGGATAAACAGCTGGGTAAGCTGCACGCCGCCTACTCTCACCAGTACATTCATAGTCAGTGATGCTAACCACTACACCACCAAGCACATGTGTATATACAGTGTATATATATATATATATATATATATATATATATATATATATATGGGAATGAACTCAGAATATATATATATTTAGGCCGGGTCGAAAAGGGGTCAAGATCAAGATTTTGCTTAGGTACATATTGTGAGGTTGATCATTTTGTAATAGTAGTATCCACACCAAAAATCAAGGCTGTGGGACCTTCGCTACCCCCCCCCCCTACCGATACTCACTTATTTTGATATGAATTTGTACGGGAAATATGCCAAAAATCGAAAATCGTAAAAATCGACCCTAAATATTATTTTTTTTGCTTTCGGATGGCCAAAATCGGATTCCCCGGCACGAATTACATCAGAATAGACCATTCACCAACTTTTTTTGCGGTCGGGGGGTAGTGGGTAGGGTCTTAACCCTTTGACTACCAGAAGTAAGTCTGATTGGGACCTATTATCCCGATGGTAGTCAAAGAGTTAAATCCGGTGCTGACTCATAGCACCGGATATAGACCTAATATTACATTATTTTTGTTTTTTTTCTTTCCAGATTCCTATTTAGGTACCTAGAATGTTAAAAGTTTGTATTAAAATACGTTATTTAATTTTAAAATATCAGTAATAAATAAAATACAGTTAAAATCTTATTAAATTAAATTATGGCTACTAGAAAAAGAAGCCACAATGCAGCCTTCGGATACCCAGCAAAATTTTCATCTGCCATGACGCCATCAAAAGCTGATGTTGTAAGGCACTTCCATTTTATTGTTAGAGAGGAAGAATCTAAAGCACAGGGTAAAATAAGTAAAAATGATTGCTATAAAGTAGTTGTTCAAGATATAAAAGAAATTTGGCAAAAATTTTCTTTCCCAACAATTGATACAAAGGGAATTTATGTTAGAGTTACTAGACTTATAGAAGATGCTGATAAGTTAACTAAATGCCCTATGATAAAAAGAAATGAAAAATATTATGAAAAATTAAAGAAATATGACGAGATGTTTGACATATCTCCATGCCACTGTTATGATAAAGGCATAAGGGATAGAAAACTTTGTAGGTGTGAACATAAAATACCTATTATAGAATGGGAAGTTTTTATTGATCAAAAAGAAAGAAAAAAACCTGTTAGGAAAAATTGAAAAAAAACTACTTCAAGTAATTTGAGAAAGTTAAGCAAAATCCAAAAAGCACAGGAAAGGGAAAAGAAATCAAAAGAAAAATTAAGAGAAGCAAGGGAATTTGCATCATCAGAAGTGATAGAAGATGATAATGAAAATGAAGATGTCGATTTTCAAGACAGAGAGGACTTAGATTATGAAGAAGACTTAGAATTAATAGAAAATTTTCAAAATAGATATATGTACCTATGAAAATTTAGCCAAAACTTCAGAATGAGCAATTGCTTCAGATTAGAACTAAACCTCTAGAAATACTAGATTTTCCATGTCACAGCCAAAGAGTTAAACTGGGTGTGAACTTAGTAACTAAATCTAGCCAGGAAAGAATTGGTTATATTAATCGGCATAAATTTATTTTAAATACTTTAGAGTCTAGAAAAGAACTGCCTACTTTTGAGTGGAAAGGTCAATGGAAGGAATAAAAAAAAGACATTAGTTTTAGGTGAAAAATTTTATTGAATTTCTGTCTCTTAATTTCTAAATTTCTACCAATAATAGCTAAAAATTTATGTATTACATTTTTTTTCATGCATTTTTAAAACTTTTTTCATTAAAAAATAAATATAACTGTTTTATAATCGAACTTTTGTAAAAAAAACTGAAACCGGTGGGGGGGGGGTCCCAGAATTCAAAAATATTTTACCAGGGTGTTACTATGATTGATTGAACCACCTCAGACTATGTACCTAAGAAATAAAACATTTCGACCCGGCCTAATATATATATATACACACACACACACACACACACACACACAGTATATATATATATATATATATACATTTAAACTGCAAACACGCAGTATAATTAACGTAAAGAACGACGCTTGTATAGGAGAATATTCCGCGCAAGATGAGAGAGAGAGAACGAAACAAATGAAAAAATGAGGTAACCACCCAGGAATCGAACCCGGGATCTTCCGATTGCCGGTCAGCTATGATAACCATTACACCATGGGCCTCACTCAATCAAATGCCGTAATTCTTCTACATACGCGCAGAAACCAATGCCCCAAGGGGGCACCTCCCGCATGCCGTACATTATATACATTTAAACTGCAAACACGCAGTGTAATTAACGTAAAGAACGACGCTTGTATAGGAGAATATTCCGCGCAAGATGAGAGAGAGAGAACGAAACAAATGAAAAAATGAGGTAACCACCCGGGAATCGAACCCGGATCTTCCGATTGCCGGTCAGATATGATAACCATTACACCATTACGGCATTTGATTGAGTGAGGCCCATGGTGTAATGGTTATCATATCTGACCGGCAATCGGAAGATCCCGGGTTCGATTCCCGGGTGGTTACCTCATTTTTTCATTTGTTTCGTTCTCTCTCTCTCATCTTGCGCGGAATATTTTCCTATACAAGCGTCGTTCTTTACGTTAATTATACTGCGTGTTTGCAGTTTAAATGTATATAATGTACGGCATGCGGGAGGTGCCCCCTTGGGGCATTGGTGTCTGCGCGTATGTAGAAGAATTACGGCATTTGATTGAGTAAGGCCCATGGTGTAATAGTTATCATATCTGACCGGCAATCGGAAGATCCCGGGTTCGATTCCCGGGTGGTTACCTCATTTTTTCATTTGTTTCGTTCTCTCTCTCTCATCTTGCGCGGGATATTCTCCTATACAAGCGTCGTTCTTTACGTTATATTAGGTCATCCCATAAGTAATGCGGCATTTTTTAATTTTTTTTTTCCATTTTTATCATTATTTTACGGATAGAAATCAAACAACTCTTTGAAGTTATTTATATTTAAATAAATATTTATTTAAATATAAATAACTTCAAAGAGTTGTTTGATTTCTATCTGTAAAATAATGATAAAAATGGAAAAAAAAAAATTAAAAAATGCCGCATTACTTATGGGATGACCTAATATATATATATATATGGGATGAAATTTACAATTAAACACGTGAAATGAATGAATGATGCAAGATGCATAGGGAAAAATAATTTTTTTCTTTTCTTTTTCTTTTTCTGTTTCCCTGTGGGTTTGCATCATATACTCTGTGTGTATAAAGAGAGAGAGAGAGAGAGAGAGAGAGAGAGAGAAGGTTGACAAAAGTAAATAGACACCTTTTTTGTTGAAAATTTCTTGATTTGATGATAAAAGTGAATAAATACTAAGAATTTATTGAAAGAATAAATTGAAAGTGTAAATAAACACGATTTTAAATATATTGATTCAATTAATTTGTTATTTACTGACTTTTATAAGCAAATGAAAATTTTGAAAAACAAAAGTGTCTACCTATTTAATCACGCAGAATAATAAAAAATTAAGATAATACAAATTTGAAAATCACAGGTTCAAACTAAGTAAGTAATATCCTAATTAAAATGCAACAGATCTGTCGATGACTCGTCACGAGAGAGTTAAATAAATTCTAGTATGAAAATAAAATTTCAGAGAATTCAGTTAGGCTTCGTGTGGTATGTTGGAACTAGAGGTGGAAAGAGTACCAAAACGAGTACCAAAACGAGTACCAGCACGATTAAGAATACCGTATTTTTTGAGTGGTCGGGTACGGTTCTTTTAGTGTTCGAGTACGAGTACGCGTGTAAGAGTGTGGTTTCAAACTTTAACTGGTGCTTGGCTACAAGTTGTAGTCGAGCACTTTAACCAGCACTTCAGCCAAGCACTTTAACTGGTGCTTGGCTACAACTTGTAGCCAAGCACCAGTTAAAGTTTGAAACCACACTCTTACACGCGTATTCGTTAAAAAACTCAAAAAATACGGTACTCTTAATCGTACTCGTACTCGTTTTGGTATTCGTTTTGGTACTCTTTCCACCTCTAGTTGAAACGGGACTAAATTAAAAATAAACCTTATTTTTGTTTTTAAATTTTCTTGGTTTCTCATGCTGCTTTGTACTTTCTTCGTAGTACCCCTAAAAAGAGTATTCAGAAAGTATATTTCATGTCAGATGTACTCTCGGACATTTGGTGTACGTTCGGATCTTTGGTATTTCCGTGTGCGTTACAAATACTTCGTAATTTGAAAGTACATTTAATATCAGATATAAAGAAAAGAGAAGAAAATGCTCGGATTTGGAAGTGGATGAAACGAACACTATTTTACAGCGTAAGATCTGGTTCCAATTTGTAAATAAAAGGAAATTTCATAATTTTGAGTTTAAGGTTAGAACTACCGTCAGCGAGTATACTGAAACTTGACTGGGAAGTCGGATGGTTTTTGCTGTGAGCATGATTATGTATATGAGAATTAGATGGTTTGCTGAGGGGTTGATTTGTACGGAATGATTTATTCACATGTTCGTAAATACGAAATTTTCGGTGTCTTTTAGTTTTACCTATATACGACCATATACAATGATCACACTTGTATTGGTAAACTATGGAGGACTGAAGCAGTGTGGGAATAATTATTTAAATAAATGCTAAAGTGATGTGGAAGAAGTAAAAATAACTCGGATAGTTAACTGTGGCTGAATTCTTTGTCCTTGTTGGACATTAAGATCGGCAAACCGACTCTTCTTTTGAAACCTCCGTGTACAGCAAACTCACATTTACTGGCATTACCACCAATGTCCTTTTTTTTTATTTCTTTGAATTTTGAACGTAATTTAATGTCCACTTTGACGTACTTTGAGAGTTTAATATTCGTTCAAACTATTTTAAGTCACACAAATTATTAGAATTTCTTAAACTCTTATAAGGAATAATTTTCTCTCTAGATTTATAGACACTATAATAGGACCTTAAACAAATTAATTAACCTTACTACTACAAATATGGTCATGGTTCCTAAGAATATCCATAATTATATCTTTAATTTCACTTTGCTTTATACGGGATCGTT
>JAJOZX010000169.1:547500-605000 GCA_023014485.1 Bathynomus jamesi | reverse complement strand
TATATATATATATATATATATATATAAAGAGTAAGGTTGCTTGCAACAAATGTTTTTACACTTAATTAATAATAGAGTAATCAACTAAGTGTTTTCAGTGTTAACTTCAGTGAATTTTTTAATGACTTTTCATTACGGGAAATGAGAAGTATGACAGAAATTGATGGATAATCCCTCATTTTTCAACCGAACACTTTTTGCCGTGAGTTTTTGGCCCCGTTATTACGGTAATGCGTCCACCAAACTTTCTATAATACTACCATCTTTTTTCTCTCTTTCTCTCTCTCTTTCTCTCTCTCTTTCTCTCTCTCCAACGTTGCTTGTTTTTCTGGTCTATGGAGAGAGAGAGAGGAGAGAGAGAGAGAGAGAGAGAGAGAGAGAGAGTGTGAGGCCCTATTAATGCGTCTTATCGCTAAAAATTATTATTATATGACTACTTTGCATTTGAAGTTTTTCTGTACTCATGACTTGCTAGTTTTAGGACGCGAAAATGCAACCCTTCAGACAGTGGCTGCGTACAAAACGTTTCTTGAACGTTTAAAGGCGTTTAATATGAACATTTGGTGAACATTTGTTGAAACTTGTACAGATACTGTATAGGCGTTTAATAAGAACGTTTGGCAAACGTATCTTTGTTAGAACTTTTCGGAACATTTTATGTGAACGCTTGTTAAACATATCTTTATTATAATGTTTATAAACGTTTTACATGAACGTTCTTAACATGAGTTCAGTAAATTTATCTTTGCTAGAACGCTTAGAGACATTTTATATGAACGTTTAATAAACGTACCTTTGTTAGAACTTTTAGAGACGTTTTGTATGAATGTTTAATAAACGTACATATTTTAAAACTTTTAAAGACGTTTTATATGAACCTTTTTTGAACATTTCTTTGTGAGAACGGTTAGGAACATTTTATATAAACGTTACTAAACGTATCTTTCTTAGAACATTTAGGGACGTTTTATATGATAGTTTAGTAAATTTATCTTGGTTAGAACGTTTAGAGAGGTTTCATAGACATTTATAAGAACGTTTATTAAGTATACCTTTGGTAGAACGTTTAGAGACGTTTTATATGAACATTTCTTAAACATATCTTGGCTTCAGAGATGGAAGATCATGCCTATCACAGCTATTAGACCACCAGGAGAAACTACTGGAAACATTATGTCGAGGACAAAATATAGATGTAATATATACTGACTTTGCTAAAGCCTTCGATAAATGTGACCATGGAATTATAGCACACAAACTTAAGAATACAGGAATTACTGGAAAGTTGGGAAGATGGATATTTAATTTTCTGACTCAAGGGGCGCAAAGAGTGGTAGTAAATGGAGTTTAATCTGAAGTCTTAGAAGTCATGAACTCTGTCCCACGAGATACAGTATTAGCTCCCTTGCTGTTTAGAATAATGATTGCAGACATTGATACAGATACTAATGACAGTATTGTATCATGTTTCGCGGGTGACACAAAGATATGCACGGAAATGTCAAACGAAGGTGACAGAAAAATTACCAAATGACATTGAAACATTATTAATGTGGGCAGAAGACAACAATATGAAGTTCATCGAAGGAAAATTCCAACTTCTAAGATATGGTAATAACAGGGTGCTACAGGATAAACTGCACAAAACTCCGCGAGCCAAACAGATAATACCAAACCCACACGTCAGAGATCTTGGAGTAATAATGTCGTCGGATGCAGAATTCAGAGAGCACTATAACATTAAAATTACAATAGCTAGAAAAAAAATAATGGGAATCATCTGGAGGAGCTTCCACAGCAGAAAAGCAAACATCATGCTTAAATTATGGAAGAGAGTAGTCCTACCAATATTGACTATTGCTCAGTACTCACAAATTCAAGCAGAAAAAGAGACATTGCAGACAGAGAATCCATACAAAAGACATTTATGTCTAAGATAGAGAAAACGAAAGGTGAAGACTACTGGTCTTGACTACAATCCCTGAAACTCTACTCTCTGGAAAGAAGACGCGAGCGGTACATAATAATATACATATGGAAAATACTCGACGGTTTTGTCCCTAACCTTAGAAACGAAATAGAAACACACTGGAATGAGGGGAGAGACAGATTTTGTACTGTTCCAGCTGCGGTGGTTCATAAAAACGGTGAAAACGAGGATGAAAACATGAAAGGATGGAAAATACCCTCGGAATACGAGGCCCAGAACTTTTTAATGTCCTGCCCCAAGAACTGAGGAGCCTCCGGCACACCAACCTGAATAATTTCAAGAACCAGCTGGACGGGTTCCTGCGCAAAGTCCCTAACCAGCCATGCCTGGCTGGCTACGAGGGCAGGAGGAGGCCGGAAAGAAATTCCTTCCTCCACCAAATCCTGCAAACGAGGCGAGATGCTGCAGACGGGTTGACGGCGGATCGATCTTGAACTGTCGTTCAAACCCTCATAAAGTATATCTTTGTTTGCTGGAATTTAAGTTACGAACGCGTAATCACTGATATTTTACGTCATAAACTGAGAAAATTAAAAAAAGGAAACGTTGAAACAATATTTTTTGGCCAAACTATTTATCGCATCGGAAGTAATGCCGTTTTCACAACTACATTATTTATTAACTCATTTTTACATCAAAACACGGTTACAAATATTTAATAATAATAATAATAACAACCATAATAATATATAATAATAATAATAATAATAATAACGAAATTACAACAAATAGAAGACGCAAAACAAAGTTCAACTCTTGTAAACACTTGCTGGATCTCCTCTACTATTCCTTAATGCCTTTTACCCACATCTTGCAAGGTACATCGTAAAACCTTCTCCTCATCCGCTGTGTGGCTTTGATGTATACTGCATTTCGCCACACACAATATTTGAATCAAAATTTAAAAGTCAAGCGAATATATATATTTTTTTATGCATAAAAGAGGGGCCAAGGGCGAATGCCCGCGAAAACGCCATCACTTCAAAGAGGAAGGAGGGAGCCAAAATCGAGGTCCGGGATTTACGACATGCCTGGACACTGCATTTGAAAGATTGGAGGTCATATACAGGGGGAAAGATAAATTGAAGAAGATTGTTTCAGAGTTGACCGGTTGAGTAGGTGAGAGAGTGAAAATATCGATTAACCCTTGCGTTAAAATGAATGAGAATGTATGGAAAGTCTCGTAGTGCGTGCTCTCCTAAATGGGGAGGTAGTATCCGTTATAATAGCGATAGTAAAGAGGGAGTGAGGTAACATTGCGACAAAGAGAAAGGAATGAAAAGAGTGAGTAAGAGACGGAGAAGTGATGAGACGAAAACCTTTTGATTCCATCCGGTCAAGTAGAGCTGCGCGGGTTCAGCCACCCACACATAGCAAGCGTACTCCATACATGCGTGGGCGGACAAGACCCCTGTACAAAGACAGCAACTGAGTGGGAGTAAAGAAACTGCAGAGGCGGTACAGCATATCTAACCTCTCAGAAGTTGTTTTGGAAAGAGAGTATATGTGATCTTTCCAGGAAAGATCGAGAGAAAAGGAAACGCCAAGAATGTTAAGAGAAGAGGAAGGATTGAGTTGTGTATTGTTGTGGGTAAGGGGATAGTCGTGTGGAAGATTGTGACGAGCAGACAAATGGAGGAACTGAGGTTTTCGAAAGCCAGAAGGTTTTCTCTGCCCCAATCAGAAATAGTAGAAAGATCAGAGGTCAGGCGAGCTGTAGCCGTCCAACGCGAAGCATAGAGCAACTATTTGAGAGGGACGCTTTGGGAAACGGGTGGAGAAGTGAAGAGTAGAATCATCGGCATAGGAGTGGATAGGACAGGAAGTGCGATTTAATAGATCATTGATAAATAAAAGGAAAAGAGCGGGCGATAGAACAGAGCTCTGAGGAACACCCGTATTAATAACTTTAGGAGAAGAACAGTGACCAACTACAACCTATGGATCATCCAGAAAGGAAATTAGAAATAAAGGCACAGATAGAAGGATAGAAACCGAAAGAGGTCAGTTTCGAAATTAAAGACCATCAAGAGCTTTTGATATATCTGGTGCGAGAAGAAAGGTTTCACCGAAATCCCGAAAGCAGGATGACCAAGAGTCAGAGAGATATGCAAGAAGATTGCCAGTAGAGCGTCCTTTGCGGAATCAATACTGACTAGGGTGTCTCGTTTTCAAGGGTTTTCACTATCCCAGTTTTCCGGGACAAAATTGGCCATCGCCCCGTGATCCCGGGATTTCCCGGTTTATAAAAAATAAAAAATAATGAAAATAAAGTCTTAAAATGTTTAAACATTAGATAAATCTAGATTAGTTAGTTAATATTAAATATAAATATTTAAATATTTTAACACAATAATGATAAATATAATAAAGGATAGAGCCTAGGTCGAGTTTTAAACACTGCAGAAACATAAATACAGTATATAGCCTAGGCGGCTATGCCTACAATGCTAATTTGCATGTTTGCACTTCAACAAAAATAAATTATATTATAGTGTAATTTATACGAACACACACAACACCTTTTATATACTTCTAACTAACTTTTAGTAAAGAAAATATCAACAGCAAAAGGTGTGCCACTGAATTAAAAATAACACTGCCCAACACCAATTTTGCTGATTTAATTCTAACACCTGTTTTTAGGTAACTTTGGTGTGCTGATTTAAAAAATCACCTTAGTTTTTTGCCTATCACATCAGGTTTTCGAGCAATCAAACTGGGAGATATCGCATTTTGGCAGGGTTATGCCCAATTTTTTTTCTTTTCAAAAATAAGTTTTACATACTCGAATCAGCATGAAAAGTAAACAATTTGCAGGGAGTGAACTTTAATATACAATGGTAATATTGACACATAAAGTGATTAAAAGTTTAAATAAGCAAAAAATGAATCCATGATCATAACGTCACGCTCACACCTGAGGAACACAGATACCCAAGATTTTAATATGTTGTACATGACCTTTAGATTTAATGCACAGATTTGCGTATTCCACAGATAAAATTTTAACAGCAAAATAGCTGTTAACAGGTCTCAAAAATCATCAATTTTGATAAGTGCCCTTCATGGATCACCCAAAATAGCCATATTTCATTGCACATTGCACGAAAACCTGATGTGATGGACAAAATCTAAGGTGATTTTTGAAATCAGCACATCAATATTATCCAGAAACAGGTCTTAGAATTAAATCACCAGCAAAAGATGTTTTTTTTGTTGGGCAGTGTAATAACCGAAGTTAAAATCCACTAAAACACAAAATGTTCGATTCAGAGAAATCAAATTACTGGCTTTCAGTCCGAGTCAATCATAAAAAATATCAGTCATATTACACATGCACAACTTCATACAGTGCATATTATAGGCACTATTCGAGTTGTACAATGCAACGTGGTTCTTGTTATTATAAATTTGTCATCATAATGTTTGTATTTTCTAGATACAGTAGTAAATTAACGTAAAACTATTTGAAATGACGTTTTTAGAATAATTGGATCACCTGAAGATCAGGGCCCCCAGCCTTCGTTAGTTAGCCTTATAAGGCTAACTAACGAAAATATCACGACTTAACCTAACTAATTGTTAGGTCAACTGTACATCCTTGACGATTGGTTAGGTTAAGGCGTGATATTTTTGTTAGTTAGCTTTATAAGGCTAACTAAAGAAGGCTGGGGGCCCTAATCTTCAGATGATCCGAATAATTTCTAAAACCCGGGAAATCCCTGGATTTGCTCCGCTTGTCCCGAGATTTAAAGTTATAATTTTCCACCCGGGATCCCGGTTGAGAAACCCTAATACTAACGATCTGAAAGAAGATTGTGAGACGAGAGGTGTTTAAGAATCTTCCTATTAAGGATAGATTCAAAAACTTTAGAAAGACAAGAAATCAAAGCAATTGGATGATAGTTGGAGGTTGAGAGCGGTCACCCTTCTTTGGGACAGGTTGAATGAAAGCGAACATTCAGCAGGAAGGAGAAGTACCAGATTAGAGATAAAGGCGAAAGAGTTTGCCGAGGCAGGGTGTCAGCACAGAAACACAGTTCTTGAGAACAGCAGGAGCGACACCATCAGGACCGTACGCCTTCCCAGAATTGAGCCCAGATAGGGCAGAAAGAACATCTTTGGAAGAGATTTTAATTTCAGTCATAATTAAGTCAGAGAGAGGAAGAGATGGAGGAACAGCACGGGAATCGTCCAGAGTTGAATTGGAGGCGAAAGTTTGAGCGAGGAGTTTAGTTTTATCGGGAGAAGAGACGGCAACTGAGCCATCGGAAGGGAAAAGAGGAGGGAAAGAAGTAAAATTGTTGGAGATGTTCTTGGCTAGATACCAGAAAGCGCAAGAGGAATTATAATTGGATAGGTTTTCACAGTTTTGTCTGATGTAGGAACTTTTGACGAGTCGAAGAACGGATTTTGCATGATTCCGGACACAAATATAAGTTAAGTGAGAGACAAGAGTTGGATGGTGACGGTACCATCTGAAAACCACCACTCTGTCTCGGATAGCCTTAAAACACGGAAAGTCAAACCAAGGTTTTTTGCATTAATAGTAGGATTAGAATATAGAATGTACTTATCCATGCCAGAGAAAATCTCCTCCGTGATGCGCTCAGCACACTCGGAGGAGCCCCGGCCACAGAAGCAGTAATCATTCCATGGGAAATCAGAGAAGCAATGCCTAAGGGCCTGCCAATCAGCGCCGCCAAAGTGCCAAAGGCGTCTCTTCTTGGGAGGATCCAAAGGCCGAATTAGAGCGATAGAACAGGAAACAGGTATAAGATTGTGGTCGGAGGAGCCCAATAGAGAAAAAGTTTCCCAGAGTAAGAAGAAGGATGAGAAGTGAAAAATATATCCAGAATGTTGAGCCTATCTCCAAGGCGATCGGAGGTACGAGTAGGGTGCTGTACAATCTGCTCTCGGTCATTCAGGATAGAAAAGTTGTAAGCTACTTCACCAGGGATGTTAGTGAAATGGAAGGAAAGTCAAAGGTGGTGATGAACATTGAAATCACCTAAAATGGAGATTTTGGGAAAAGCAGTTTGATAGAATGCATTCCATTTTGAAAGTCAAGTAGTCAAAGAATTTTGGATAGTCAGTAAAATTCGGAGAAAGACCGACAGTGCAGATGTATTTAGTTTGAGATTGGCATGTGAGCCATAGCCAGAGGGTATAGAATTCGGAGGATTCAAGTTCGGGAATATGAGAACAAGTTAGGTCATTATGTACATATACAGAACATCCATCTTTGGAGTGAAACTGAGTATAGAGAAAGTAGTAGGGTACAGAAAAGGAGTTGCTATCAGTCGTCCCAGACAGTTAAGTTTCAGTGAGGAAGAGAAGGTGAGGTTTATAGGAGAGGTGGCGTTCAACAGACTGAAAATTTGAGGGAAGGCCACGAATGTTGCACAAGTTTATGAAAAGTGAATCAGGCAGAGGCCCAGAACATCTCGAGTGGGCAGTAGCAAATCCAGCCCCACTGCCCAGGTCTGCGCTCTTGGTATCGGCAGCGAAGGAGCCAGAAGTGGGGACATTTACAGTCCTTTCCCTAGGGGACTCCGAAGCTCTTGAAGTTGCAATTTTTTTTTAAATTTTGAAAAGAGTATGTACTGTGTAAAATGCATGTGTGTTATATATATATATATATATATATATATTATATATATATATATATATATATATATATATACACATATACACACACACACGGAGGATTGACAATATTAATCATCGATAATTGTCTTCGAAAACAAATGGGAAAGCTCATTAATGGAATGCAGAACGTGTGTCAGCCTTACATAATGCAAAGTGGAAAGCAACACTATTTTGAATATATTCATTCAATAAATTTACAAATATTATTATTTATTGACTTTTATTATGAAACCAAAACCTATGGAAAACCCAAAGGTACCTATTTACTTTTGTCAACCTTCTGTGTATATGGGTGAGCACATAGTCCCCTTTAATGACATTTTTAACTAATAGTTAATAAGATAACGTGAAACAACGATAAATGTCTACTCAGATAAACTGTAAAATAGACAAAGGGAGAAAAAATGTTTTTAATTAAATGTAAAGAGAAATCCAAATTATGAGTGTGGAGCCCATCATTGTCACGGCACAATTCAATGCTTTTATCACGTGTCAATTCGGAACTCCATGGTGACCAGACCATATCAGTACCGCGACTAGTCCACCTCCCTTGAAATTCTACATCCAGAAACAGACGAACACGAAAGGCATAATGAGCAGGCGTACCATCCTACTACAAAATAGGATTGACTTATATCGTGACAATTAATGACAGGCCACGCACCGATATTTTTATTAAAAAACTTTTTTCTTTCCTTTTTAATTTTCTCGTATAATTTTTAACAATTTATCTAAATACATATTTTTTGTCGTTACATATTGCAGTTAACTTTTCAACCTTTTAGATGTTTCGGGCGATGATTCCTCATTTCATGGAGGTCAGGCTTGTTGCCTAGGGTGGATCGATTTTACATTTTTTTCGATTTCCATATTCTAATACAGACAAAAACTTACGCATGCATGAGAAAGTAGCCTCTGCAAAATCTTAGCTTAATAGGTAATCATCTTCTGCCCCCGGCAGAGCGATGAAAATCATATTTTAGTAGTCAAAAACGTATTTTTCTTATAATTTTTAAAATATTTCAATATGCATCAAAATTATTCCTAATAACTATAAAGTCGATGAAAAAGACCTCATATGATCGTTTTTCCAAACGCGTTGTCCTACGTTAATATCTTTTGCCCCCGGCAACAACGTCAAATGTTGAAAAAATAGGTAATTTATATACATATTTTCAGATCGGCTCTTTGTCTTAAATAATGCATTTATATATTTCCCATAGCATTTATATCGTTGCTAGGCATGAAATAACACACACGCAAATTTTATGACTCTAGGCTAGGGTTTTAAAGGTCATCTCTGGTGAGTGCTGCCAGCAGCAGCTGCCACTGACGCGCCAGTCGAAAGGGTGGAGCCATTCGTATGATTGAAATGAAACTACAAAGGCCAGTTCAGTGGATCATATGCCTATTACACGGTAATGAATTATCACTGCGACACCTCATTCAAGACTTGGACGGCAAAACAACTGGGCCAATGGGCTTTACTGGACCAGTTGGAAAACAACTGAACGACTGCGAAAAACTTCCAATTACAGAATTCGATGCCATTCCATCTCCCGACATTGACATAAATGATGCCGAGTTGAGCACTGACCAAAAATATTTGTTAGGCATCTACAGAGCAGTGTCGAGCGGTAGCTGCTCTTCAGCTCTCGCGGCTCGAAATCCAGGTAAGATGGCGCATTCCAGGTGGCTGACAACAGCACCTTCAACGAAATTGTGCGATTCATTATGACAGTTTACGCACCAATTTGGTTTAAGATAAAGAAAAACTCCAGTTTCACTGAGGGCGCAAAACATTTTTTCGAAATGATGCGTCTCTCTCAGACCATGCCTCAAAGATCTAAGACAATCGCCAACAAAGTCCTCCGTAGAAATTCTTTCTTTGCTCACCCAGAAAATATTTTGATCTCCATGCTACATGCCGATGAGCAACACATAAGAGAATTGGGATGGAGAAGAATATTAAAAGCACGATCACCAGCGGGGGAAATTCGAGCCTTCGCCATGCCTGAGCTGCTCTACGATAGTCAAAACTATTACGAAATGATCAACTGGCAAATGGCTGAGGTGACCGAACCCCCCGTTACAAAAACAATACCTGATACCCGAATAAAAGAGTTTGTTGAGACGGGAGACCAGCCTGATGGACTGATCCCACTATTCCCTTGTCATACTCAAGCGGTCGAGAGACTCATCAAATTAGTAACCGAAGCCTCTGCCAGTGTAAGTGGAATAGAAGAGAGGGACGGATTCATCCGCTCCCGTCTTCACTCCCGAACAAAAATTCCACGATTTGATTCTAAGAAAGATTACCGTATGTAAATCGACATGCAGCCAAAGGAAGGGTGGTTGGGGCTGGATAGGGTGGAACTCGACCTACAGCCACCTCCTCGTGGTGAGTTCTGGGTTGCTAATTTTATAAAATTAGCAAGCGAGGAGCTGTACTTAGTACTTATCGTACTTATAACATCGCATTAACGTAATTATAATCCACATTTAGACTTTTCTCGGGGACAGAAGATATTACTCTAGAGTCATAAAATTTTGCGTGTGTGTTATTTCATGCCTAAGCAACGATATAAATGCTATGGGAAATATATAAATGCATTATTTAAGACAAAGAGCCGATCTGAAAATATGTATATAAATTACCTATTTTTTCAACATTTGACGTTGTTGCCGGGGGCAAAAGATATTAACGTAGGACAACGCGCTTGGAAAAACGATCATATGAGGTCTTTTTCATCGACTTTATAGTTATTAGGAATAATTTTGATGCATATTGAAATATTTTAAAAATTATAAGAAAAATACGTTTTTGACTACTAAAATATGATTTTCATCGCTCTGCCGGGGGCAGAAGATGATTACCTATTAAGCTAAGATTTTGCAGAGGCTATTTTCTCATGCATGCGCAAGTATTTGTCTCTATTAGAATATGGAAATCGAAAACAATGTAAAATCGATCCACCCTATATGTTGCCCCTCCTCTTTGGTTCACCTGGTGAAGTAAAGAGTTGGTTTCTTGCGCTCTCCACGTCACATAATCAGGTACTCCCGGCTCATCTAGTATTGTTCTGAGCCAGGCCTCTAGTATTCTTTTGAAGATATTCACCCCTACACATATATCATATATTGGAACTATGTTCGCTCTCTTCAGGATGCTCGTATTTCCTCGTTTCTAGTGATCGTCTATTTATTATTTACAAATGTCATTGAAGGGACTTTGTGCCCACCCTGTATATATATATATATATATATATATATATATATATATATATATATATATGGGAAAGGAACATAGAAGCCATTAGGCATACACACATATGCCATTCAAGAAGATGTTCGTAACTATATTTGGGGTAATCTAATCGACTTTATAATTTAATTGGGTGTAATCCTTTATAAGATTTTGTGTAATTATTATCTGAAAAGACGGACAAGCTCGTTCCCAAGACCGAAGCGTTTCATGTGATTTAGAGTGTATTAGGCCATTTTCAGAAATCTTAAGTCCAAAGTTATAATTGGAAACTGTATTATACATTGTGTATTGCTTTAGGTGAGCGCTCATAATATTGATTTTACAGGGTGTATCAAAAGTTCGTTCTCGTGGGTATTTTGCGTTAGTAATATTTTGTATTTAGAGGTCAGATAACACAGGTCAACAAAAAAACATTTTTTTTTCGTTGCCAAGGAAATTCGTACGAATTTAGGGTATTTTGGGGTTGCTGAATTCCAAAATGAAAGTAGTTTTTCCGATTTGGCTCTAGTTCTTGAGATAATGAATACCCTCAATTAATAGGAAACGTAACCATAACGCGTGCATATGGGAAACTACCGGAACATTCTAGATGGTGAGACCGAATAAAATGCCATTATGTATTTCATGTGTTTACTTTTGTATGATTTGAGACAATTTCAATGCGATTTGTAAGTAGGCTCCGCCTGAACATTAAATTTTTTGCATTTCTACGTGTTTCAATGGGGTACCAATTATCTCATAAATTAGAGCCAATCTAGCAAAACCGATGTCATATTCGGAATCAGCACCACAAAGTTACCCCAAAATCACTCTAATATGATTGGCAATAAAATGAGTGTTGACCAGTGTAATGGAGGATAAGGGTGACTGTACACTATACAGATCAAAAGAAGGTGGCAGTTATTTGCTACATGTTGCTGGTAGAAACCAGAGGGAGGCATGTCAGTTATTTCACGAACGACACTCTAATGTCATTAGAATCAGCGAATTAGGATGTCGTTCATGGAATAACTGAAAAAGTTCCAAAATGTTATCTTTTCTAGTGGCTTCAGAGATTTCCAGGGTAAGTGCATAATGTTCCATATCTAATAGCATTATTGCCTGAGTTCTATCATCTTTTGTAATGTTACCATGAAATTTCTCAACATATGTAACTTCGTCATTTTCCTTCCATGTTATGAATGGAAAGTTAAAGTCCCCACAAATTAAAATATTCGGTGCTGGCGTTTTAAATGATTTTGACACGTTTTGTCTTTCATTTGTAACGAACCGGAATTCACTTTTTGTGATGTTTGGTGATATGTAAACATTCATAATGATTAGGTTTGGTTCTTTTACTTCTAAAATAAGAATTTCGACGGTGTCGCTTAATTTGCTTACATTCAATTCACATGCGAATGTGTTTTTCCAGTAAATGCAAAAACCTCTTCTTTTTCTAGCAGATGTACCTGCTCTGCATATGTTGTAGTGCTGTATTTCTATTTCAGTATCTCTGATGTAGTTTTCACAGTTTTTTTCGTATTTACGTGTTTCCATTAAGCATGTGATATCTGTGTTTGTTCCCATAGCTGATTTTTGCAGGTATTGTAATTTTCAGCCTACATGGTCAGTGTACAGGCCTTATATATCTCTATATAACAAAATTGCAGGGTTAAAACTCTTGATGTTCGGTTTTCCTGGACAGTGGACGATTTCTGGTCGATTTCGATGATTTGAAAGAAATACTTGGAAAGCGGCCCTTGATACCAGTGTGGTTGTTGAATTAACCTGGGTGGTGTTGGGCGGGAGGGTAGTGTATGTATTGCTGGGCTATATATATCTGCGAGGTTCGGTCTTTCCTCATTAAAAAGGACAGTTGTTCTTCTAAAAAATGTACTTCCTTGGTCCTGTTGTTACCTCTTTATTTGGGGTTTGAGCTGTTACTTCTCTTTCTCTTCTTTGAGTACTCTTAATGTGAAAATACGGGCACCCCATATTTAGGCATTTTTTTCCCCCTAATTGATTGTCTGCACAGAGCAGGGTGGAAATAGCAGTTTACTCTGTATCTGCAACTTTCACTCCTCAGCATGTAGAAACATTTCTTAGGGTGATTATATATGCATCCGGAGCCATATTTACACGAACCTGCTTTGCAATATTCGCATGTAGTCCGTGTTTTAGATTCCGTATGAATCCTGTGGGATTCAATGACTTTCCTTTGTTCTAGCACCACTTCTCTACCGAGTGTTTTTTTTAACTTTGGCGTGCTTTGTTTTTATTCATGTATATATATATATATATATATATATATATATATACAGTATATATATATATCGTAAAGAACGACGCTTGTATAGGAGATATTCCGCGCAAGACGAGAAAGAGAAAACAACAAATGAAAAAATGAAGTACCACCTGGGAATCGAACCCGGGATCTTCCGATTGCCGGTCAGACGCGATAACCACTACACCATGGACTTCACTCTTCCAAATGCCGTAATTCCTCTACATACTCGCAGAAACCAATGCCCCAAGGGGGCACCTCCCGCATGCCGTAACATTATATACATTCAACTGCAAAGAACACGCAGTATAAATAACGTAAAGAACGACGCTTGTATAGGAGATATTCCGCGCAAGACGAGAAAGAGAAAACAACAAATGAAAAAATGAAGTACCACCTGGGAATCGAACCCGGGATCTTCCGATTGCCGGTCAGACGCGATAACCACTACACCATGGACTTCATTCACTCTTCCAAATGCCGTAATTCCTCTACATACTCGCAGAAACCAATGCCCCAAGGGGGCACCTCCTTCATGCCGTAACATTATATACATTCAACTGCAAAGAACACGCAGTATAAATAACGTAAAGAACGACGCTTGTATAGGAGATATTCCGCGCAAGACGAGAAAGAGAAAACAACAAATGAAAAAATGAAGTACCACCTGGGAATCGAACCCGGGATCTTCCGATTGCCGGTCAGACGCGATAACCACTACACCATGGACTTCACTCTTCCAAATGCCGTAATTCCTCTACATACTCGCAGAAACCAATGCCCCAAGGGGGCACCTCCCGCATGCCGTAACATTATATACATTCAACTGCAAAGAACACGCAGTATAAATAACGTAAAGAACGACGCTTGTATAGGAGATATTCCGCGCAAGACGAGAAAGAGAAAACAACAAATGAAAAAATGAAGTACCACCTGGGAATCGAACCCGGGATCTTCCGATTGCCGGTCAGACGCGATAACCACTACACCATGGACTTCACTCTTCCAAATGCCGTAATTCCTCTACATACTCGCAGAAACCAATGCCCCAAGGGGGCACCTCCCCCTTGGGGCATTGGTTTCTGCGAGTATGTAGAGGAATTACGGCATTTGGAAGAGTGAAGTCCATGGTGTAGTGGTTATCGCGTCTGACCGGCAATCGGAAGATCCCGGGTTCGATTCCCAGTTGGTACTTCATTTTTTCATTTGTTGTTTTCTCTTTCTCGTCTTGCGCGGAATATCTCCTATACAAGCGTCGTTCTTTACGTTATTTATACTGCGTGTTCTTTGCAGTTGAATGTATATAATGTTACGGCATGCGGGAGGTGCCCCCTTGGGGCATTGGTTTCTGCGAGTATGTAGAGGAATTACGGCATTTGGAAGAGTGAAGTCCATGGTGTAGTGGTTATCGCGTCTGACCGGCAATCGGAAGATCCCGGGTTCGATTCCCAGGTGGTACTTCATTTTTTCATTTGTTGTTTTCTCTTTCTCGTCTTGCGCGGAATATCTCCTATACAAGCGTCGTTCTTTACGTTATTTATACTGCGTGTTCTTTGCAGTTGAATGTATATAATGTTACGGCATGCGGGAGGTGCCCCCTTGGGGCATTGGTTTCTGCGAGTATGTAGAGGAATTACGGCATTTGGAAGAGTGAAGTCCATGGTGTAGTGGTTATCGCGTCTGACCGGCAATCGGAAGATCCCGGGTTCGATTCCCAGGTGGTACTTCATTTTTTCATTTGTTGTTTTCTCTTTCTCGTCTTGCGCGGAATATCTCCTATACAAGCGTCGTTCTTTACGTTATTTATACTGCGTGTTCTTTGCAGTTGAATGTATATAATGTTACGGCATGCGGGAGGTGCCCCCTTGGGGCATTGGTTTCTGCGAGTATGTAGAGGAATTACGGCATTTGGAAGAGTGAAGTCCATGGTGTAGTGGTTATCGCGTCTGACCGGCAATCGGAAGATCCCGGGTTCGATTCCCAGGTGGTACTTCATTTTTTCATTTGTTGTTTTCTCTTTCTCGTCTTGCGCGGAATATCTCCTATACAAGCGTCGTTCTTTACGTTATTTATACTGCGTGTTCTTTGCAGTTGAATGTATATATATATATATATATATAAATTTCTGTGAAAATACATCCTTAAAGCATGAAGAGAGTCTGTGTATAAATTCCTTACCTTTGACATCGTTTACTCTCTTAATTATTACTGTAATGATAAATAATGATGTTGCGAGATGCTCATACCTTGAATTAGTGTATGGGCGGAGCGGCGCTTGGTGTAAAACAGTGAAGCTTTTATTTTGACTCGTACTTAAGCTATCGACACGCGTATCTCAAACAATGAATATATATATATATATATATATATATATATATATATATATATATATATATATATATATATATATATGTGTGTGTGTGTGTGTGTGTGTGTGTGTGTGTGTGTGTGTAAAAATGAACAATGAATAATTCTTATATTCATATATTCTTATATTCTTATATTCATTTTTGCATATAGAGTCCAAACTCGCGTAATGCTGTCTGTATATGAAACGCAAGTTCGGATAAATTTTTGATTTTCTTTCTATTTTATTTTTGATGAATAATTGATGAATTATTTCTTTTTAAATTACTTAATCATTATTTTAGATTTAGCTTAATAATGTAAATCGTGTTAAATTCTACAATGTTCATTTTTTTTATACATTCTCTCTTCGTTGTAAAAGTTGAAGTAATGTCTTGCTTAACACTTAAATTCAAATTTTAAGCATTTAATTTTGGCTCATATGCATGTTTAATTTTAATCCATAATAAAATGCATATTTCAATTTCCATTTTTAGTTAACTCGGCAGATCATGATAACATCAGATCTGTCAATATGCGGTTCAAAGTAAAAAATATGGCTTCATCTTCAAATATCTTGCTTATCTCTCTAGACATTGCTACAGCTAAAATATTTACCTTATCTTCAAATATTTTGCAAAATAATTCAGCCTATTGAAAATAAAAAACAAAACAGGTCAACATTAAATAATAACGATGTCACCAAAAAAATTGGGTATATTAAGTTAAATAATTTTGCAAATTGTTATTCTGATTTTGTCTGATCTGACTTAGAAGCTGAGCATTACCTGTAACATTTTAGCAGTAAACTACAATAAGAGAATAGCTTTGTCTTCTCCTTCGAACCTTGTTTTCTTCAGAGAACTTAGTCTTAAAATAGAGAAAAATAATTTCCCGATACGTTACAAGAAGAATCGGGGAACCCTTAGAGAATTTAATAAGCTTCACAGACTCCTCCTACAAGAAGAACTCGGAGAGTAGTACAGTATAAGAGAAACTACTGCAATTCCCTACACGGTACCAGCTACTCCAAGGTAACAAATCCGTTGCTGCCACCTAACCAGAACCCCCGTCAACCTCGAACCGCCCAAGGCCATAGACGGAGGGGTTAACATACTGTGTATTCACACACATACACACACACACACACACACACACACACACACACATTGACAGTCTGGTTTATGACTTGAAATTTAGGGTCAGGGTTTCGGGGTAGGGTTAGGGTTAGTAAAAGAACCAATTCCGAATCCATTGAACTAACTAAATTTCCTGGATCCGACCAATATGTTGTTCAACGAAAACTAACACTTCTCGTTTGAATAAAAATTCATAGTTTTTTACAGCATTGAATGAGTTCTCAAGATTTGCAAGATGCAAAGTTTAGAATGAGTTACAGTTATACATAGTTGTTATTCAAAACTCTAAATTATTAACTCTAAAATAATTAACTCTGAATTATTAACACCAAATTATTAACTCTAAACGCGTTAAGATAACTGTACAACGTTACAGTTGCTGACGATAAGAGTAATATCCTCGTCGAAACGTTTGATGAACTTGCGAAGTAAATATTGATTTAATTCACTGTCGATTTTCTTTTTTCAACCTCTCTCTCTCTCTCTCTCTCTCTCTCTCTCTCTCTCTCTCTCTCTCTCTCTCTGTATACCATCTCCTGTGCGTTTCTTCCAACCGGATAATCAACAGAATCCAAATCTAGACATTTTGGTTACCAAGAGTGAGGGCTGTAATGTCCACGCAATTTGCACCTAAGAAGAGTGTGTTGCTGTTCTAATGAAAGTGAAGCCTGCACTGTAAAACCTATCCGCTGTGTGTACCTTAGATCCAAGCGGTAAAAAAGGACTAAACATACTTTGTAAAATGTAGAGTACTTGAAGGGTACACACACACACATATATATATATACGTATATATAGTCGGTCGATAGTAGAAAAAGAGTAGCTGAAACGATTATCTTCTTGACAAGTGGCGTCCTCTGGAAATAAGTGAAAATACAAAGTGCACACTTCCAGAGATTAAGGAAAACCTCTCTTTGTACTGATGTATATACTCTTTACATACTATATATATATATATATATATATATATATATATATATATATATATATATATATATTTTAACTGCAAACAACACACAGTATAATTAATGTAAAGAACGACGCTTGTGTAGAAGAGCGTTCCGCTCAAGATGAGAAGGGAGAACGAACAAATGAAAAATGAGGTACCACCCGGGAATCGAACCCGGGATCACCCGATTGCCGGTCAGATATGCTATCCACTACACCATGGACCTCGATCAATCAGAAGTCGTAATTCTCCTACATACGAGCAGAAACCAATGCCCTGAGGTGTAGTGGATAGCATATCTGACCGGCAATCGGATGATCCCAGGTTCGATTCCAGGGTGGTACCTCATTTTTCATTTGTTCGTTCTCCCTCCTCATCTTGTGCGGAACGCTCTTCTACAACAAGCGTCGTTCTTTACGTTAATTATACTGTGTGTTGTTTGCAGTTAAAATGTATATATGTACGGCATGCGAGGTGCCCCCTCAGGGCATTGGTTTCTGCTCGTATGTAGGAGAATTACGACTTCTGATTGATCGAGGTCCATGGTGTAGTGGATAGCATATTTGACCGGTAATCGGATGATCCCGGGTTCGATTTCCGGGTGGTACCTCACTTTTCATTTGTTCGTTCTCCCTCCTCATCTTGTGCGGAACGCTCTTCTACACAAGCGTCGTTCTTTATATATATATATATATATATATATAGAGAGAGAGAGAGAGAGAGAGAGAGAGAGAGAGAGAGAGAGAGAGATTACGTTTAGTCCGTTTTTTCACTCGGATCTAAAGTACATGCAGCAGACAGTTTTTAAGAGTGATATCTAATCTTCACTACGAAATAACACGCGAGACAAACCGTCTTCACATCACTAGTTTTAATTGATTTCCACGCCTCTTTCAACGACTATGAGGTTAGTTTTGTCATCAAAAGAAACGACAGCGACAACCATCACAGAGTCACTGAAATGCAACCTCTCTCTTAAAAGCAGTGCAGACGCTTTTTTTTATTTCTTGCACAAACTAGCGTAGACACGGTAATTCTGAGTGTTCTGGGAGCTTTTCCCAGCAAAATGCCTCTAATGGGAAAACCAAATTTTGTTTACGAACTGCTTAATGTGAAAACGTTTCATCACACATTTACGTTTGTCCAGTCATATTTGCTTCATTGCTGCCCTTGGTCTATCCACTCCTACTCTTTTGAACACCTATGAGTTGGGGTTGCACGGGTCATCTTGAGATGCATGTAAATCTGAAGCTTCGTCAAGCATTCATGCTGCTGATATCTGGTGCATCGATGATATTTTCTCACCACGATGCTGCGCATACGCCGAGGCTTATCAGCGAACTCGTTGCCTGCGCTTTATATAATGTTTAATATGTCGCATTTTTGTGTGAATACTTTTTAAAAATTAGCGTACAAATTTGACGTTATTAAATTATCCCCTCAACTCTCTGAATCCATTTTAATATATTTTTTTCACTGAAAGATATAAACAATAAAAAATTGCCCAAGTTTTTGGCGTCTGCAGACACACACACACACACACACACACACACACACACACACACACACACATATACAGGGTGTTTCAGGAGGAAAGGTCAATACTTCGGGAGGTGATAGTATCGGTCATTATGAGAAAAAAGTTCATATGAACATTGTCTAATTCTGAATGGTTACGGAGATAGAGCTGTTTGAATCTACACATGCATAAGCATTGTTAATGGTAATCAAGAAAGAGAAACCAATTACTGTTTCTAACATTTAATGTTTAAACTAGTGATGGATCGAATAACCGCAACCGCAACCGCACTACAACCGCACAAAAATTCACAACCGCAACCGTAACCGCAACCGCCGTTCCATAAGTGCGGTTGCGGTTGTAAAAGCTTAGTTAATTTTAATTTTAGGTTAATTAGAAATATTTCTTTTTTTAAAAAGAAAATGATGGGTCTCCTTATGCGTGCTTAAACGTGACGTCATACGGCTGCCGTAGTAAAATTGGTTTAAACTGCGCTCTAAGTTATTACTCTGTGAGCTCCATGGAGTAACATTTATTTTTATTTAATTTTCTTCAAACTAAAATCGCCTTTAGTACAATAGTCAATAAAGCAAGAACATATCTTGCTTGCCCTTCAAGTAGCATTCCAAGCGAGCAGCTCTTCAGTGGAGCGGGAACGTTGTACGATGAGAGGCGTTGCCGCTTGAAAGGTGAAAATGCAGCAAAAATATTATTCTTGAAATTCACACTGCCTGTCATTAAGTTTGACATCAGTTTTTCAAATGAATAATAATCCATAACTTTCCAATGGGTGGAGGCTGGGGAAAGTGGTAGGTGGGATGAACAGTGCGATGGGTCCTCGTCCCTCATCCTGGTAGCACACTTAGTGCAAAATATGGTTTTAATTAATTTGACCTATTCTTTCATAATAGCTATATAAGTTTAGAATATACTTCATTTAAATAGTATTTATTTAGTAAATACCTTATGTTGAACACAAGTTTTGCAACACACAAATAGCGGTAGCGGTGTATTGCAAAACTTGTGTTCAACATAAGGTATTTACTAAATAAATACTATTTAGTATATATTATGTACCAAGTGTGGCTAAATCGCACTATAGTGGCTAAATCCAGTTAATAATTACGCATTTTTCCTAGTATATGATAACCGCAACCGCAACCGCGGTTGGAAAAAATTCGACAACCGCAAACACAACCGCAACCGCGGTTGTGAAAAACCGACCACTCGATCCATCACTAGTTTAAACATTGGCATTTTGAATAGTATCAGATACAGAAATGACAAATTTGTTACAGTTTACAATACGTTTTCGAAAATCCCACCGTCAATCTCAATGCACTTTGCAACTCGTGTGCGAAGATCGCGTGTTGTTCGTCTGAGTTGATCTTGACGTTCCTTTATGCGGGCAGCAGCATCCAAAATGCGTGCGAGCAATTCATCTCGTGTACCCACCTTTCTTTTGTAAACTTGAATTTTCATCCACCCCCACAAACAATAATCTAACGGAGAGAGGTCTGGAGACCTTGGTGGCCATTGAATGGGACCACCGCGGGGGGAGGAAGAGCTGCGCGCGCATCAGATTCAAACGGCTCTATCTCCGTAACCATTCAGAATTAGACACATGTTCATATGAACTTTTTTCTCACAATGACCGATACTATCACCTCCCGAAGTATTGACCTTTCCTCCTGAAACACCCTGTATATATATATATATATATATTGCAGGGCTGTACATTGTACAACCTTTTTTCGTGAAAAACCATATTTCAATTAATGACCCACACCGAGGGCCAGTGAGTGTGCAAATTTTAGATAAAATTTTATTTTAAAATTAATTTTTATTGAAATAAAATATAACATTATATAATAAATTTTCAATATCTGCCAGCCGGGCCGTATATTGTACAGTTGCCCACGTATGTAATGTTCCTCATCTCACAGACGACTCCGTACATGTGGCATCGCTGCAGTGATAGTCAAGGTACCCCAACTGGGGGAAGGTGGGGTGGAGAGGGGACAACCGAGTCCAACAACATATAACACAGACATATATATCTAAAGGACAATTGAATGTGCAGTCATTGACATACAGGTAATTATACTGTAATGTCTGTGTTCAGAAGATAAACAATTAATATGATCGTATACAATGTTGAACTCCATGTAGTTTACGAGTCTTATACAGTAATAAGGTTCCATTATGATTACTGCAAGTCTATATGAACAGCTACCACAATACAACTTTTTATATACTAGTGAATTTGAACCAAAAATAAACATTACACAACCAATCGCAATTACATTACAATAGTTTATAATATTTAGAGATTAGCTAGTCGAGAAAATGTAAATTTATGGACAACTCAACTTATGCTTTGCCATTTTTGTGAATGTAAAATATTTTCATATAATTACACTTTGAAATGAGTATAAATTATCATAGTGTTTTTTGGTGTTCAATTTTCTGTAAATATAGATTTTGTTTTATAATGAAAATTTTAAAATTTCAAATAATCAGTTAGAGAATCAGCTAAATTTGGCCGATGCCAATGCCCCAAAAATGGCCGATTCTGCCAATGCCGATGAATCAGTACACCACTAGTTTTTATTGATTTTGCTAATTTTGAGGGCCATGTTCTTTACTGGTAAATATACTATTAAATTTGATGCAATAACATGTTTTATAGATTTAATGACTCACACATGTTTATACACTCATGTAATCGAAAGTTTCTTTAAAAATATCAGCTTATTTGTTAAACTTTAATACAAAAAATGTTTAATCTTCTAATTTTTTTTACAGATAAGATAGAATAATGGCTCCAAATAAAGAAATTTCATACAAGAATAGGTTCAAAATTATTGCTCTCCATAAAGAAGACAACACTCAAAGACAAATAGCTGCTAAAGCTGGAGTATCATTGTCTACTGTTTCCAAAACACTTTCTCACCACTCACAAACTGGGGATGTGAAGAACAAAACAGGTTTTGGATGGAAGCGAAAAACATCTAAAAAGGATGATGAGTATATGATAATGATGAGCAAGCGTAATAGAAAGAAGACTGGTGGGTGGGGAAGGGGAATGAGGGAGTGTGGAGGTTGGTTGTGTAATGTCTATTTTTGGTTCAAATTCACTGTATATAAAAAGTAGTATTGTGGTAGCTGTTCATATAAACTTGCAGTAATCACAATGAAACCTTATACTAATAATTGCGACGGTCGAACTGCCTGCGAACTTTCTTTCTTTGTTTCTTATGGCCGGCCAAACCACTGGCCAGATTTGGATGAGACTTGGGGGATAGTGGTAACTGAGGTCGGGAAAGAACATAGGCTATGTAACGTCGGCCTCCGAGGTCATCTGAGGCCGCTATAGGCCTCTGTATTCCGGATAGGTTGAAAGATAGTGACATCATAGACACGTCATAAAAGATAGTGATATAAAATGGGCGGAGCTCTAACATATATATATAATAACAGGCTATGTGGCGTTGCTCCGAGGTCATATATATATATATATATATATATATATATGTTAACCCCTCCGTCTATGGCCTTGGTCGGTTCGAAGTTGACGGGGGTTCTGGTTAGGTGGCAGCAACGGAGTTGTTACTCTGGAGTAGCTGGTACCTTATAGGGAATCGCAGTGGTTTCTTCTATACTACTCTCCGATTTCTTCTTGTAGTGGATCGGAGGATTCTGTGGAGCTTATTAAATTCTCTGAAGGTTTCCCGATTCTTCTTGTAACGTATCGGGAAATTATTTTTCTCTATTTAAGACTAAGTTCTCTGAAGAGAGCAAGGCTCGAAGGAGAAGACAAAGATTTTTTTCCTACTGTAGTTTTACTGCTAAAAGGTTACGTTAGATCAGTCAAATCAGAATAACAATTTGAAAAATTTCATGAGTTTATATACACAAATTTCGTGGGCATCATTATTATTTGATGTTGACTTGTTTTGTTTTTGTTCTCAATAGGCTGCATTATTTTGCAAAATATTTGAAGATAAGGTAAATATTTTAGCTGTGGCAACATCTAAACAGATAAGCAAGATATTTGAAGATGAAGCCATATTTTTATTTTAAACCGCATATTGACAGATCTGATGTTATCATGATCTGCCGAGTTAACTAAAAATGGAAATTGAAATATGCATTTTATTATGAATTACACTTAAACAGGTATTTAAGCAAAAACTAAATGCTTAAGATTTAAAATTAAACGTTAAGCAAGACATGACTTCATCTTTTATAACGATGAGAGAATGTATACAGAAAATGAACATTGCAGAATTTAATCAGGTTTCATTATTAAGCTAAATCTAAAAAAATGATTAAGTAATTTTAAAAGGAAACAATTATTTGGCAGAAAAAAAATAGAAAGCAAATCAGAAACTTATCCAAACTCGCGTCAGCGTTTATGCGATTTTGGTCTCTATGTAAAAATTAATATATGAATATAAATGTATACAAATATAAGTATTATATGAATATAATGAATATAAGGATTATATAAATATAAGGATTTATATAAATATATGAATTATATAAGAATTATACGAATGAATATAAGAATATAGGAATTTATTCATTGTTCATTTTTACACACACACACACACACACACACATATATATATATATATATATATAGCGTTTAACTTCCACACGGGCAACGCCGGGTCGCTCCGCTAGTTACTGTATAAAACTAGTAAACTACATGGCGTTCACCGCTGTTCACGATCATATTAATTGTTTATCTTTATGAACACACACATTACAATATAATTACCTGTATGTCATTGACTGCATATTCAATTGTTCTTTAGATATACAGTATATGTCTGTGTTATATGTTGTTGGACTCGGTTGTCACCCCTCCACCCTACCTTTCCCACAGTTGGGGTACCATGACTATCACTGCGGCATTACCACATGTACGGAGTCGTCTGTGAGGTGAGGAACATTACATATGTGGGCAACTGTACAAGCCTAATATATTGCATCCTATATGTACATGAAAAATAACCCTACCAGGGTTCGAACCGCCACCTCTTGAGTAAAAGGTAAGGGCGCTAGCCACTGCACTACGACGGTATAAGAGGTGATAGGTTTTAATCATGAAAGATCTTGCGAGTTCGTCACTCTGAAACTTTCTTCCACGAATAGCATCCTTCATTGGCCCAAACAAATGGAAGTCTGAAGGTGCCAGATCCGGGCTGTATGGAGGGTGGGATACACAGTCAAGCGCATTTTTGCGATGGCGTCCCTTGTTTGCAAACTGTTGTGTGGTCTTGCGTTATCGTGCAAAAGAAGGACATCTTCCAGTTTTCTCTCCGGTCGAACTCACTTTATACGACTCTGAAGTCTCTGTAGGTTAGCAATATATGCCTCTGAGTTGATTGATTGTCCTTTCTTCATAATGTCCACCAGAATCACCCCTTTCATGTCCCAGAAGATGGTGGCCATAACCTTTCCTGCAGAGGGAGCCATTTTGAACTTTTTCTTGCGTGGGAAGTCTGCGTGATGTCACTCCATGGATTGGCGTTTTGTTTCAGGTTCAAAGTGGTGTACCCAAGTCTCATCCCAAGTCACAACTCGTGAAAGGAAGTCATCCCCTTCTGTCTCGTATTGAACCAACGACTCAGAAGCAATTTCTTTTCTTTGGGCTTTGTGATCTTCAGTCAGTTGGCGAGGAACAAACCGTGAACACACTTTTGAGTATCCCAGTTGCTGAATTATCATATTCACACTTCCTTCACTAATTCCTAGCTCCAGTGATAGCTCCTTGTATGTGACGCGCCGATTTGATCGAATGATGCTGTTAGCACGTTGCACAGTGTGAGATGTCACAGCCGATGCCGGGCGACCGCTGCGTGGCTCTTCATCGAGGCTGGCTCTCCCTCTCTCCGATGATTTCACACGTTTAGACCAATGTCCAACTGTGCTTCGATCAACAACAGCATCTCCGTAAACGTTTTGTAGACATTTGTAAATATTTCCAAATGCTTCCTTCTCTGCGGTTAAGAACTCGATAACAGCTCTCTGTTTACGATGCACATCACTGTCAGACGCCATTTTCGAAACTGCGTTAACCATCGGTTTTATACAAGGGCGTTTAAAAGCGGTTTTATACAAGTAGGGGAGGTTCAAACTGGAAAAATCCGGTTATGTGAAGCGCAGAAAGTTCGAACTTACGTTCCAAAAGATATTTCAGCCCCATGGCCTATTATTTAGCTAAGAAAAAAAGGGTGGGGCCAAATATATTGAGTGCCCCTAGTGTGTATATATATATATACACACTTGGGGCACTCAATATATTTTGTCCCACCCTTTTTTCTTAGCTAAAACTAGGCCTTAGCTAAATAATAGGCCTATTATTTAGCAAAGAAAAAAGGGTGGGGCAAAATATATTGAGTGCCCCTTATATATATATATATATATATATATATATATATATATATATATATATATATATATACACACGTTAAGGATAAAATATAAAGCTTTCGCGCTAATATTTTTACATGAATGTACGACAATTCTACTGGACGAAATTGCGAAGAAAAATTTATTTGCAAAATTCGTAAAAATAGAGAGAAAGTGTATGATAGTAGTATGGTCGCGACAAGAGAGTGAAAATTGAGCTTCTGTCCTTAGTAGATACATGCGTCTTTATAAAGAAGATTTATAGCTGATGCATATTTTATATTTTACTCTTTTTTTTTTTATCATACAATACAAGTTTTAGTTCGATATTGGTTTTGGTATTCTCGGTATTGTTATTTATTGGGTATTGAGATAGGTAGGTCTATAGACATTGGTCATACGTCATATTACACTTTTGTAATACGTTTTTCAAATCGAAATACTTCACGCCATTTTGATATGCGATCTTGATAATGTAGGTTCCTTATATCAATTTATTTTCTATATCCGATCGTGTATGTATTGAGTATGTTATGCTGTGTTGCTCTCTCTCTCTCTCTTTCTCTCTCTCTCTCTCTCTCTCGTAATTCATTTTCAGCTCTCGTACAAATAAGGGGAAGAAGAAACTAATATTTCTTTGTAAAACAGAATAAACCACGAGAAAGAAGAGTTAAACTTGAAAAAAGGGTCGAAAACCATAAAGAATTAAAGAATGGTGGAGAAGAGAGATTGATGAAACAGTTCTCTTAAGAAAAAAACAAGAAACGAAAAACATCTACATGCAAGTACAGCCACTCAGTTTGGTACTACGAAAGTATGTGAACAGTTTGCACTGAATTATCAACTTACGTGCCAACAGGAAAGGAAGAGAATGTATGTGTCACAGAAGAAAAGTCATAAAGGAGAGAATACCAAATTCATTTTGAAGGTAAACAAAATAATTTTATGAAACAAAAAGATAACCTTTACAACAAGTGCGAAAAGTCAGAATAAAGAACATATTATATTTTTTAAAAACAAAGACCGCGGCTGAACGGTTTCCCTCATTCATTTGTCTTTTCTCTATTACACATGGGTCAAAAATAAAGAAAGAGACAGTTGAAACAATAATGGAATTGTTCTTTCTTGTTTCCAAACTAACACTGAAGAAGGAAACGAATACGTCAACATAGTTTCAAAAACAACATTAAAAATTTGTACGACTTCTTTCTGACCATCGAGGGCAGACCCTGAATGGAAAAGGAATGGGGTAGGATGCGTTTAGGCTTCATTAAAATGATAAATCGTAATGAACTTATCACAAAAGTAAGTCCATATGCACTCTCTATCTTCAACTGGGGCGGTGGGGTGGGGTGGGGGGATGCGAGGTTACTACCGTGAAAATAACAGTCGATATTTTAAACAATTTCAAGACAATTGATTTGCATGCGGCAAACTATAACTAAAGACCATATGCAAAAACTCACGAGGAAACAAAACTATAAGGTAACATGAGTGCAGTAAAGATACTGAGGTCTGGTATTCGACTCCCGATGGTGCTGGTTAATACTAATGCAGGAGTTGCGCAGTAGACCAGCATTAGCTGACTTGAGCTCTGTGCCAGTTTGTGCGTGATTCTCCTCGCTGATTAATTACACTGGGGAACAAATTTCAACTTTTTGTCTATTGAATTAGATTTGACAGTTAGTTCTAGGTAATTTGGGTGCGCTGAGCACGAATTTTTACTCGGTTTTGCTCTATCAGGTCCTGATTTTGCTCAACACCCCTCCTCTTTCGTCGTATTCATAAAAAGGTTTTTTTCTCATACTCTAAGTCTTTTTGCAGTTACACATTATGCAACTAGGTTTTTATCTAGGTATTTGTACCTATTGTTATGGTATTGTTGTATTATGTATATTTTTATTGTAACACCCTAAAAATATTTTTAATTTTGTCATTTTTAACCCATTTTAATATTAGTAAATTAAGCTAAAAATATCATAGAATTCTAAAATTTTCTCGAGCGTTCCTGTTCTCTGTAGAGTATTCTAGAGGGACAACTAAAATATATAAAAGCGACTCGTTTCCAGAGTTAATCAGTCAATTCAATCAGTCAGTCAGTCAGTCAGTCAGTTGAGTTAGTTAATTAAGTTTGGGCATTAACATAATTTTGAATTGGCATATGATTTAGTGAGTAATTTTGTCATCGTGATTTAATATAGTTGATTTAATTAGACGTAATTTATATTGTACCTACTCATCCGTGTTTCTAGTTTAATTTCATAGATTGTAAGTACCTATTTCATAATAAGTACCTATTTAAACTAATTTTTGTGTTTATATTTCAGATTTTCTTAAATTTATATGAATTAAGGGCTTTAAATACCTGTACAAATTGGCAGAACAATCAAGCAATATGTCATCAAGCACTAGAAAGTTCAAATGCAAAAACAACCCTGATTCCTTCTGTTATATATGTGGAAATTTTACAGTTCCACATCAACGAGCAAATATAACTGACTTCGTAAAAAGAGCTTACTTAGCTTATTTTGGCATAAAACTGGGGGACCAAGATAAATCGTGGGCCCCACATAAAGCCTGCACTATATGCATTGAAAGACTGCGACATTGGACGAAGGGTTCGGATTCAAAATACCTTTTGGAGTTCCGATGGTAAGTTTATGATTTCATAAAACTACGTAATTTAATCACTAGTATACTGTAACTTACCTAAATGTAATTGTAACTTAGGTACATAAACAAAAATTTACAGAAAATGTTTATAAGAATCTCAATATTGCATAAGGTTGAAACACATAGAAATGTTAAATGTTTGGGTGATAACTTTTGATAAAATTCATAAAAACAAGTCTCTCGTCGCTTTTGTTAACGCTTTACAATTTTTTTTCCATATCAGGTGTGGCGAGAGCCTACTAACCACGAGACCGATTGCTACCTTTGCTTTGTCAAGACTTCGGGCTTCACTAAGAAAAATAAACATTGTATCGAGTACCCAAATTTCGACACCGCGATACGACCTGTGCTACATTCAAATGAGATCCCCATTCCAAAATTTAAGGGTCTGCCAACTCAAGAATTAGTTGAAGATGTTCCTGAAAATATTGTTATGCACTTTGAGGAGTCAGACACCGATTTTGACCCCAGCGTATTTGAAAGTCAAAACGATCCGCAAAAGTTTAACCAGGCCGAGTTGAATGATCTTGTAAGGGATCTAAATTTGCCAAAAAAGGCTGCGGAAATTTTAGCTTCAAGACTTAAAGAGAAAAACTTGCTTACTTCAAACACATACATTTCATTTTACAGAAAAAGAGAAGAAGAACTTGTTAAATATTTTAGAACAGAGGATAGTTTAGTATATTGCTGCGACATAGTTGGTTTGTTAAAGAAGATGGGGGTTGAGTCTTACGATGCAAATGATTGGCGCTTGTTTTTAGACAGTTCGAAAAGAAGTCTTAAGTGTGTGTTGTTGCATAATGGCAATCTATACGGCTCGATACCGATTGGGCACTCAACAAAATTAAAAGAAAAGTATGAACATATAGAAAAGGTTTTAAATCTTATCAAATATAGGGAGCACGAGTGGATCATATGTGTTGACTTAAAAATGGTTAATTTTCTGCTAGGACAACAAGGAGGGTATACTAAATATCCCTGCTTCCTTTGCTTATGGGACAGCAGAGCCAAGGAAGAACATTATTTCAAACAAATCTGGCCAGCACGAACATCACTTACTGTCGGAGAAAAAACGTAATTAATCCACCTTTAGTGAGCAGAGATAAAATCATATTTCCTCCTCTGCATATAAAACTAGGCCTCATTAAACAATATGTAAAAGCTTTAGATACGAACGGCGAGTGTTTCAAATACATAACTTCAAAATTTCCAAGTTTAAGTTATGAAAAAATCAAGGCGGGAATTTTCGACGGTCCACAAATAAGAACAATGATTAAAGACAGCAATTTTCCTAATGTCATGAATGAACGCGAAAAAAATGGCTGGTTCTCATTCGTGGACTTGATAGAAAACTTTTTAGGCAATTATAGGGCAGATAACTACGAAGAAATCGTAAAAAAACTTTTAAGGGACTACAAAGAGTTAGGTTGCAATATGAGCATAAAAATGCATTTTTTGAATAGCCATCTTGACCAATTTCCAAGTAATTTAGGTGATGTAAGTGACGAACAAGGGGAGAGATTCCACCAAGATATAAAAATTATGGAGGAACGGTACCAAGGCCGCTGGGATTCCCACATGATGGCTGATTACTGCTGGTGCTTGAAAAGAGACCTGCCATCAACAAGCAAATACGCTAGAAAGTCTTACAAAAGAAAATTTTTGCCACAGTGAAAGCTTCATATCTGTTTGTTTTTTTATTTTAAGTCATTTCTATCGTTATAATGTAATTTTACTGTAGTTTGAACTGCTTGTATTCATGAAACTTGAAAAAAAAATTTAACACATGACTTAATTTTTTAGTCCTAATTTGAAAAATCTGGAAAATGGCACATAGGCTGTCGACAAGAATCAGGACCTGATAGAGCCAAACCGAGTTGAAATTCGTATTCAGCGCAGCCAAATTACCTAGAATCAAGTGTCAGATATCATTCAATAAAATACGTGTTGCCCAGTGTTATTTATTGTATACAAAAGTTATCGAAGAAACAGAGCTATAAGGTACCGTGACAGAAACCCAACTACAGACACTAAATACAATTTTGTTTAAGGAATAACAGGTGTAAGACTTAAGGCGTGAAACTAAAGAGTATTGAAAATTGTATATAAGAATTATAAGGTTTTCAACTAAGAAGTTCATTTCCCCACGATGTTGGCCCCCAAGGGCCATATCGAGATTTATTTAATTTAGTATTTAATTTAGTTTAAGCCGCGTTATTTGCATTCTTTCCACGTAACGACAATCGGGTAGACGTAGCTTTGAAACTGGGTCACTGAACATTAATATGGAACATCTTGAAACGATGAGGGACGAATTTTAAAAGATGACAAATTTTCTATTTAAATGACTTATTTCATCAATACGAAGATAATAAAGGAGGAAAGCGAGTATGAATTCACGTTTTAACACTATATCACTATAGATATTAACAAACAAATTTAAAGCATCAATTACATTTTAACAAAAATTTAAAAAAACATGAAAAACATGCCTTCTCTCAACAAACCCCGTAACGAGACTTCCGCGAACAGGACAGTTTAAGGTCTCTTCAACCTACAATTGGTGGACCGCCTTTCTTCACAATGGCGAACGGTTATAATTTTGTTCCGTTTTAAAACAATTGTTTACGAAATTTTATATTAATATTCAACACATTACAGTCACCTTTAGCTCGAGCATAAACGGGATAAGCGAGCAACTCAACTCAGCCCAGGAGCCAGCAGGCGGGAGCGTAACCACTGAGCTACTGGGGGTATAAGGTTTTCATCCGAGAAAAAATACTCGGCTCACTTTCAGTAAAATTTTCTCTTTAAGGTGGTAAAGTATCTTTAACAGAAACCTCACAGAATAAACTCCCCCTAAAAAAACCAGTATATCAGATATTCTCTATAAAGGGACAAAGAACATTGTTAAGCACTGTATTAGTACAATAATCCTCAACTATTTTTCAGACTAATTCAGTTTGTATTCATCTCAAATTCTTCGTTATAAGAGCATTAATAAATTTAATCAAAAAGGAGGGTCAGAAACTGCCACAGCGCTGAGGTCAAATAATGCGGTTCATTGCGCTAATTTCTGCATCATCATTTACCATTATTATCGGCAGTCGAACCCCCGACCTCGGAGTCTTCATTTGGATTACGGGAAAACAGTTTACCAAATGAGCTACGGTCGCTAACCTACGAGAGTGTTAAGTAAAAATAATATTTTTCGAGGTAGTGAACGCCCGTACTGGTTTCTGTTAGTGTTGTGTTGGAGATATAATCACCGTGCAGTCCCACAGGCACTTAGTGTTGGGGTAAAGGTTTCTTTTTTTTAAAAGACAGTTGGTAAATAAATGATTTTTCCATAGTTCGTTAATTTCATCAGACATCGCAAACCGTTGTTTCTGAAAAAAAGCGGCCATTTTTAAATGCCTGTGAAAATAGACACACACACACACACACGCTGTTTGTTAAAGTTTGCAATTCATATTTTCATTGCGTTACTTTATGAAGTAACTTAATGAAAGAGGAGCAACTCAGTTTTATTAACTTTGACCAATCAAGCAGCTATTGCAATGCCTTTGTCGAGTCGACCACTTAATCATTAAATGCATTCATTTTTAATCAGATGATAATTACGTGTGAGATTTAGTCGAATAAATATAGAGGAACGTATATTTACTCAAAATATACTTGCTTATAATATATATATATATATATATATATGTCACAGTGTGTATACAGTGTGTGTATATATATATATATATATATATATATATATATATATATATGTCACAGTGTGTATACAGTGTGTATATATATATATATATACTGTATATATATATATATATATATATATATATATATATATATATATATATATATATATATCTCTTTGAGAGGAGGGGCGACAAGCTTGACCTTCGCGAAATGAGAAATCATCACGCGGAACCTTTGTAAGGTTGTAAGGTAAGGTATATATATATGTATATATATATAAATACACAGGACACAGTGTATATATATATATATATATATACATACACACATGTGTGATATATTATATATATATATATATATTATATCTGTGTGTGTGTGTGTGTGAGAGAGAGAGAGAGAGAGAGAGAGAGAAAATTCCACTCGAAGAAACTTACAACTAAATATATCTTTGTATTTTAAAGTGAATGAGTTCCATCATGACGCGTTCAGATAATGTAGCGACTCGTGGTTCGGTTCCCAGGTAAAGCTGTTGGTTCCCTCGTGTCATATGACTTTTGCTGTTATTAAGGAGGTTAGACAACCCAAAACACAAACATCATAATAATAATGAACTTGCCAACGTCCATCGGTCAGTGGGTAACGGAGCGTCCCCGTATAAGCGAAGCGAAGAAACTGAGGTCGGGGGTTTGACTCCCGATGGTGCTCGTAATGATAATCCAAGGGTTAGCCCAATGGGCCGCATTATATGGCCTGAGCGCTGTGCCGATTTCTGGCCTTTCTCACTCATTATTATTATTATTATTATTATGATGAGCTTCAATGTAGCGCTAAAATTGTCTTACTTCACGTACGTTCCTGACGTTACATTTTGGAAACTTTATTTGCGAAGAATCATTTGCCCGTTTAAGTAATAACAGTATATAAGTATACAGTTGGCACAGTCACGCATTAAAATCATTAGTGGATATCGTAATTAATTAAATAATTAGTTGCCTGACAGGACCATACGGCGCGGTTCATCTACGTTGACTACTCCAGTCGTCGTGAGTCATTTGTATCACGTTTACTGACTTATTCAGCGAGTCATTTCTCTAAGTCATTCATAATTACTCTGACTCACTTCCCTCGCGAATGTCTCAGAGTGATTAGATTATAATAATTTTATTTAATCAATGAGAAATTACTCATTATGTCGTTTGTGTTTGGTACAGTTTTAGTGAAAAAAAATTCGCTTATACAAACGTAATGTTTCTCAAAAGCATAAAATATTACTAATTAGTAATGTCACCAAAGAAGAATAAAATATTAAAAGAAAAACAAAATAATACCAATTAGTAAATTTTTTATATATTTAAAAAAAAATTGGTTTCTAGGCGAATTTTTTTTCCCGAAACTACATTCTAAGGGTTGGACACGACATACATACTCCCTAATCCGCATACTTTGTTTATTCCCACATTCTGGATACGAGAAAGACTACGGAAAACGTAATTATTTATTAGTGAAATAAATGGAAGAACCGAGAAGAGGAGTGAAAATAACTAAATTAACGGGTAAAGTAATGGACTGTAACTAACTTTGAAATGAAGAGTTGAAATTCGACCTATATTGTTCAAATCAATCTTTCGATTTTCATTACAAATGAAACGTGTTAAAAAAATGGTAAGATATGATAAAGACGAAACGAAATATATTTATAGATACTTAACGATATTAATTTCACTTCCAAACCTTTACAAGCTAATAATAATTCATTATGTAAAATAAAAAGAAAATCCATATATTACGGTGTGTCTTACTTCTAGTAGCATTTTTCAGTCACGTCATCGACGAATTTGCCTCTCCAGATCGTCATTTATGAAAGAATAAGGAAAGTTCTTAGTTGCTAATGAGCCTTTTATCCAAAGACGTCTGTTTATTCATTCCAGTCATGACGGCAAACAGGTGTTATATATATATATATATATATATATATATATATATACAGTATACAGTGCTTTTTTCCTGGCTGTACGCAACGGTACGTAGTACCGACACCTTTTTTAAAAAAATACAAAATCCATTATTTCCCCAACCCTCCTAGGAGTCTGTGAAATCTTAGTACCGGTGGTACCTTTTTTCTAGAGAAAAAGCACTGTGTGTGTGTATATATATATATATATATATATATATATAGAGAGAGAGAGAGAGAGAGAGAGGAGAGAGAGAGATATGACAAAAGTAAATATACACCTATGAGTTATTAAATATTTAAATAATATAATACTCGGGTTTTTTGTTTTTTCAAATATCAACCGATTTTTTTTTTTTTTAAAGTTTTTGTATGCATTTGTAAATAGGTCTATCAATAGTCACGTTTATTAAGAAATATTAGAATACTTCATGCTAGAGTCTGCAGAACAGCCGCATGGAGACGAACCATTTATTTTTTAACATAGAAAATCTTTGGAATACTGCTAAGCAGAAGATCCAAAAGCGTAAACAGGAACACTTAGTGAACTGAAGAGGTGTTTGATGACAACCTGGCAATCGATAATTACGGAAGAATGTAATAGGCTTGTCGACTCGATGCTACGTCGATTGAAGGCCGTAATCAAGGCTAAGAGTATACCAACTAAATACTAAGTCGTGGAATTAAAAAAAGCCTTTGATGAAGGTTTAATATATTGGCAATACTCAATAAACATAATGAATTTATCCTTTTTTGTAACACCTGACAAAATATTCTAATAGTTTGGTATGTCGCTATGCATCAAGTTTTCATTATTTAATAAGATTTTTGCTACAGCTTAATTTTTTTTTCAAAACTGGCAGACAGAGGTGTCTTTATATCGTAATGACGTCACAGATACTCGATATTCCTCACAAAACTACATAACTTAACGGTATCATCAAGATCATGAGCGCATTTGAGACGGTATTCTATTTTTTTGGTGCGGAGTCTTATAAATATTACTTTTATGTCGTTATCCAGTTTTCTTTTATAAAATCGAAAAGAAATTATTAAATCTTAATAATATTTTATTTACTTTCCTTTTCCTAACAACTTTTTATCTTCAGAAATTGGATGCTTCATACATCTTTTGACGTCAACAAGTATAACTAATGAAAGAGAATATACTGTGTATATATATATATATGGTGGGGGGGGAGAGAGAGAGTTATGCTCTTTTAAATGCAGTGGCGTAGCTCGTACTAATTTCTCAAAGTGATAGAAAATAAAGCTTTACTTATAGCCGTTTAGGCGTGTCCTAGCCGTTTAGGGGGCCCTCCTCTCAGTTCCCCCAAGGAGGGGTGACTGAGGGGGGGCAGCCGGATATTTTTTACGTAGAAAGGAGGGACCAAGAGCTTGCGCCCGCAAAAATGTCCCCCTATCAAAGAAAGAGAGCCAAAATCAAGGTCTCCAATGTTCACCCTGCTATTTTTTTTGGTTTTGAAAAGATTGTGTGGTGTGTAGCGTGTAAAATGCATGTGTGTGAGTGTAGTGAAGGAGAGAGGGAGAAGGGTGTTTGGGACTGTTCACAGGATAGATGAGAGACAGAAAAAGATCAGTTAAACCCAGGACAGTGACAGGAGGAACGGGAGTTCCAGCATTCCCTGTCTCCTGCCTAACGTCTCCCCCAAAATACTTCCCTAGTCGATTGGTGTCTATAATCTCCTCCTAAAACATTTCCTGGTTCACCTTTAATGCTTAATGTGTATATTAAATTTGATGGAAATTACCCTAGCCGTTTACAACGCCTCACTCCCAGTTCCTCCCATGGAGGGACAACATCATCATCATCATCATCATCATCACCTACACACATAATATGTACTCGTGTGTATATACAGTATATATATATATATATATATATATATATATATATATATAATATATATATATATATATATATATAGATAAAATGATTTTTGAGTTAAGTGAGGGTTACAGAAATTTAGGTTAAAGCAGATTCCTTCCGTGCAAATTTTGTATTCATATTTTGTATAACACTTTCCGAGTACTGTAGTCAAGGAATACTTTTAGTGGGAGTACGTATGAATGCGTCCATATATATATATGATGCACACAGACCGTGCATGGAACAAGGAACTCTTCTGGGAAAATTAAATCCACTATAGTCCGAATAAGTAATGGTAAATGACAAACATTATAGTTTTTCTTTTTCATGATGTTAGCCCGACGTGGGCAACGGGTCATTCGCAAAGAAGCCCGAAAAATATAGCTTCCCTCACCAGCTATCTGCAAAGCAGATAGGATTCAGCTTTGGGACAGAATCTAGGGATCTCGTTGCCCTCCAGTCGTCTATTGTTTCTGCCGAAGCGCATTGCGATTCAGACGGCTTTCAGGCATTAAAAAGGGCTAGGTCCTCAGACTGCCTTAAGGATGTTCCCACTTCTAAACGTTTACAGAAATCTTAGAGTCACATACCAGTTCCTTTCACCACTCTGCCTGTTTCAAACTCCTTTTCAGTGCTAGCTTCCCTGCCCTCTAGTACTAGCACTACCTCTATTGTTCATAGCACCTGGCTCTCCTTGGATGGGCATGCTGATGTGCGTCCAGTTTCCGGTGACTGTGAGGTTCTTTGTTCTAAGTCCGGTCTGCGATAAAAGTTGCCCCTACAATTCCTCTCAAGACTAAGCCCCTCCCGCGTCGTGACGAACATCATAAAATTCCTTCTTATGCTTCATATTTCTATATGACTGCTGTCTCTGATAATGTTCGGCTCACTAAGCTCAGTCCATTTCCCCTTAAGCGGATTATTAAGGCCTTTTGTGGGGAGGTTAGGTCTGTTAAATACTGTAGGAGTGGCAGTTTGTTACTGCAGGCTGCTTCTCCATCTACAATATTAAGGTAGAATTGGCATCTACGTTTGATACGATACAAGGTATTATTCATGCACCAGAATTGCTAGTTGATTCAGTTGAGGATATTTTGGAGAAACTAAAACCTTGCGGTGTTTTGGATGTGAGACGACTTACACGAGGTAAGGACAGGATTCCTACGAGAGTCATGGTACTTACTTTCGGTGGGAAGGTTCTCCCTAATAAGATCTATTGTGACTACCTCAGTTATACTGTTGAGCATTTCCGAGACTCTGCGTTGCTTTAAGTGTCAACGATTTGGTCATGGCCGAGATATCTGTCAGAATGAGCCCCGCTGTTGGAGGTGTGAGGGGTCTCACTCCTCTCCAGATTGTGAAGGTCCAGATAGTTGTGCAAACTGTCATGGTCCCCATCCCGCCTTCTCCTCCACTTACCCAGTTTACCTGAAGAAACAGGCTATAGTGCGATATAAATGTATGAGTAATGTCTCTTTCTCAGAGGCGAGACGCCATTGTTCAGTCTTGGCTAGGTTATTTTCCAAGGTAGCCAGGACAGGCCCACCCCCTCTCCCTTCAGCTCAGTCTTTTCCCCCAACTCCACCTGTCCAGCCTAGACCCAAGACTTCACCTTCTCCGGCATGCCCTCCAGTTTCTTCTGCACCTCCTACAATTCCATCTCCCCATCCACTTACTGTCAGAGACACCTCTCCGCTTCCATACGGTCATTTGTCCTCCCTGCTCCCTCTTGGCCCGTTTCCCTCTTCCCAGTCTGCCTCTCAGCCTCCTCATTCTAAGAGCCTTCGGGCTGTCAGTGGTCTCACCAGCTCCCAGTATTGGCAGCTGGTGAAGGATGTTCGTGACCTTATGTCCAGGAATAAATCTCCTCAACAAATTGTTTATAGACTTGCCTCTTATGCTAATACAAATGATCTTGTTCCGAATAAAAAACTTACTTCCGCCAAGGGGATTCGTCTCCTTTTCACCTATTAATGTTCACGTTTATACAGTGGAATGTCAAGGGCCTTCGTGCACGACTACCCCAGTTGCAGAACTTAATTAGCTCCTATTCTCCTGCCTTAACCTTAATTGCCTTACAGGAAACTCGCCTATCTCAACCATTCTCCCCTTATTTCAAACACTACACATTCTATAGAAAAGATAGGAATGTCCATGGAGGTGGTATCGCTTTACTGCTTCTTGCCCTTCTTCCTAGCACTCCCTTCCCATTACATACCCCACTCGAAGCAGTTGCAGCACAGGTTCCACTCTTTGGTAGAGTGGTTACAGTCTGTTCTTTGTACATGCCCCCCGGCTTTTCTCTTACCTTACAGTTGCTTGATGATCTTTTACAGCAACTGCCAACTCTCTTCATCTTATTAAGAGACTTCAATGCCCATCACTCTTGTTGGGACTCCTCCTTTTGCGACGAGAGGGAGGGGTCCTCTTTGATGACTTCCCTTTCGACAACTCCTTATTTTTGTTTAATTTGCCCACTCCCACTTTCTTCTCTGATGTTACAGGGACTTTCTTCTCCATTGATCTGACCATTTGTAGTCAAGAACTGGCCCACCAGTTTCATTGGTCCGTATCCTCTGATCTTTGTGATAGTGACCATTTCCCTATCTTTCTGCAGTCTACATCCTCCCTTCCTCCCATTCAACGACGTTTCCGTTTCACTCTGAAAAAAGGCTGACTGGAGTGCTTATGCCCGTTTAGCCAACTTGCCTCCTCCCTCTCATGATGCCGATCTGGATTGTAAAGCCATTTCTACTCACAACCGCCTTTCCCTCTGTTTCATTGAAGCCAGCTATCGTTAATCCTAAGTACATGGTGGGCTGCTGAATGTGAAGCTGCTGTTTTGTCACATAAGAGGGCCCCTCCGTTTTTTTCGAAAGAACCCAATTCCACGTCTATTTATCAACTACAAACATGCTCGAGCACTTGCTAGACGCACTGTAAAATTAGCAAAGAGAACCTCTTGGAGGAACTATGTTAACAACATCTCCTTTGGTGCACCCTCATCTGCAGTCTAGAGAAAGATCCGGGCCTTTCAAGGCTTCTCCTCTATGCTGCCACGTAAGGTCTTAGTTAAAGACGGCATTCCATATTCTGACACGGCAGTGGTCTGTAACATGTTTATCTTGCACTTTGCTACTGTCAACAGCATTCGAAACTACATTGAACCCTTTGTTTATAGAATGGACGAAGATGAGCTCTCACATATATCTTTTCACTCTGACAATGGGGAAGTTTATAACTCTCTTTTCACTCTGCCTGTGTTGTTAGACTCTCTACATCGTTCTGGCTCCTCCTCCCTTTGCAACACCTGAGTTCTTCTGGTAAGCTTCAGTTTTTACACTTCTATAACTCACTTTGGCTTACTGACTCCTTCCCTACTCAGTGGAAGTCAGCTCCGATTCTCCCCTTTCTCAAGCCTGGAAAGCTTCCAACTGATGTTCAGTCATAACGCCCTATTGCTCTCACCAGATGCCTGTGCAAAGTCTTTGAGAGCATGGTCAACAAGAGGCTCTTCTTTACCTGGAGGGTAGCTCTCTTTTAAATCTCCATCAGAGTGGTTTCCGCAGGGGCTTTTCCCCTTATGATGCAGTTACCCGTCTGCAATGTGGTGTACAGGAGACGGCCTTACGGGGTGAATACCTTGCGGCTGTGTTTCTTGATATCTCCAAGGCATTTGACTCAATCTGGCATCATGGTCTTCTGCTTAAATTACACAACTTCTTGCTGTAGAGACGCATATCAATATACTCTGATAACCATCTCTAAAAGACTTTTGAGATTGAGACAGGGGTCCCTCAAGGCAGTGTACTTAATCCCACACTCTTTCTGATTATGATCAAAGACATCTTCTCCGCTGCACCCCCTTCTGTCTCATACTCCATGTATGCTGATGATTGTGCCTTTTGGGTACCTTCAGGTGACCTCCATGTGGCCTTAAAATATGCTCAGGACATGCTAAACGCTTTAATTGACTGGCCTCATGACTGGGGATTAAACTTCTCTATTGCAAAAACGAAATATATGGCCTTCACCAAACGTCCTATTCTTGACCATCCTCCACTACACTTAGACTCCTTTCCCATTGCTCGAGTAACTGAATATAGATTTTTAGGGATGGTCTTTGATCAAAGTCTGACCTGGAAGTCCCACATTGACTTCATCAAAAATCGGTGTACTAAGCCTCTTTCTATCTTGGGATATCTCTCCAACACGACATGGGGATCGTACAGGGATACCCTTCTCCGGTTGTACAAAGTTCTGGTTCGGTCCAGAATTGATTATGAAAATTTCTTATATTCCCCTGCTGCTTCTTGTCATCTCCTTAAATTAAATAGACTCCAGTGTCGGGGCTTTCGACTTGCTGTGGGCGCACTGCGCTGCACCCAGGTGGACCTCCTAGAGGCAGAGGCTCTTATCATGCCTTTACAATTTCGCCGTTTATTGTTGGGTCTTCGTTAGCTTCTCCGCACCTTCAGCATAGCTCACCACCCTGTCCGCCGTTGTACCTGGACCTTTACTTGTTCCACTTTTATCTGCAACGCCCCCATCTTTTGCCTTTCATCGCTGCTGCTCAAAGGAGTTTCTCTGCTTTTAACATTTTTGCTCATAACCTGCACCCCAGCAAGCTGTTCCCCCCTCTATTTGATATCTCTATTCCCTTTCAGTTATGACCTTCAGTATTCAAAGTCTCAGGTAGCCTCTGTTGTCGTACAAAGTCATTTCTTTGTCCTGATAGAGTCCTTACCAGCCTCCCAATTTATCTACACAGATGGTTCTAAACTTCTAGATGGACAAAGAGCATCTGCCTTTATCACTGACACTGTCACCACATCTTGGCAGCTGCCCTCTACCTGTGGCATTTTTACGGCAGAACTTTATGCCATTTTTCAAGCGGTTTAGTACATTTTTCAACATGCTGCATCATCACAATTTTGTCATCTGCTCTGATTCCTTCTCCGCTTTGCAAGCCCTGGAAAGAAACTCTTCTCCATATTTCCTCATTTACAGTTGCTACATTTGTTCCCCAACCATATCTCCCTAATCTTCCTCTGGATACCGAGCCATGTGGGTATCCCAGGAAATGAGGCTGCCGACGTTGCAGCCAGGAAAGCTATTTGTTCGCTTATTCTTATTTTTAAACATTCAAACATCCATAGCTCCATAACCGTTAAGAATCGGACCTATGTTCATATGGAGTTTTTGACTGGGAATGACCTCAGCTATAAGCTTCCGAAGTTATAACATTTCGTCGTGACTCACCCTGTATGTAGCTAAAGGCCTTCTTTTCAAACGCCACAGAGTCGGCCCTGTAGCTGAAGAGGTGATGGGTCTCTTACTATCCTGTCCTTTTTTTTTTCTTTTGGTTCTTGCTCCTTTTCCAAGCTATTGTGCCCTGAACAGTTGTGATTAACCCTTAACCTCACAGCATGCACTGTCTCCGTTCTGGTGTTAATAACCCATTGGGTTAGTACCCCATTAAACTCAACCAATCAATCAACCAATTAAATTAGCTGCATTGTCTGTAACAAGGCTGTCTGCTAGTGCTTTTGTTTAAGATCAGTTATTTTGAAAACAAAGAAATCCACTGATCAAGTTTAATTGGTGTCAAAAGTTGAAAAAATACAGATCTGCTCTTTCAAAGGTAATTATTATTGCTAGTAAATGTTTGTATAAAGTTTTGTATAGGATTCATTAAAAGTAGTTTTCGCGTAGTTTATCTTAAGCGTTTAACCTTTTGAGGACCAAGGGAAAGATTTGTTCCAATATAAATTGTACAGTGATGCAACGTTTCTACAAATGCATCTACATGTTATATAGGTATCGTTTAGTTGTCGGAAATGGAACCCAAAATAGGTGATTTAAGTGGCTATAGTTATTAATATATCTAATTCTGAATAATAATAAAACTTACACTTTTTAGTTCAAAGAAAGGGTCATGAAAGGGTTAAGCAAACTTTGTAAATATGTGTGTTTTGACAGGCAACAAGGTCTGCTGACATTTGGGGCTGAATCGGAGAAATTCATGTTTTTAAATCTCTCTTCGTAGAGGTCCGTTTCACTTTTAAAAGTTTATAGACTTTGTGGTAATATTTTAATGTTATTATTTATGCAGTATTGTGGTATGTATTGGTGATTTTTATGTATTATATATCTATTTATTTTAAAAGGTTAGTGCAGATATTCAGGACGCGTTTTGTGACTTGGAATAGTCGTTAACTTTATATCGTAATATTTTGATTTGTAGGTTTCAAACGTGAATTCCATTCTGGGCCAAAGAGTTCATTTGAATTATTTTGGAACGAGGAATTGTCCGCAGCGAATAAACTAAGTGTGGCCGCTGGGTGGCCCCTCCAGCTCATTTTCAGCCTGTTTCCTTCCACGGTAATTTTAAAGTCATTCGTTTCCTGGCCGTGTAATTACTCTTGCAATTTAAGCTTCTTATTACTTTGCACATAAATACTGTATATTAAGTAGCGGTTAAGTGTGGGTTATTTTCCTCAGAGTAGAATTTTAATATTTGAGGTGTTAATTTAGTGTTTCTGTGTACGTTAATATATTGTAAACTTGAGCGTCTTTACCTTTCCTTCCCTATTCTGAAGCGAGTGTTAGATAATTTTGTGAAAGAAACTGTTTGGAAAAGCTGAACTTAAATTATGACTTAGTTTTAGTGAAACGGATTAGTCAACCAAAAGTTTATAAAGGACAGAAAAAACTTTTAAAGTAGTTGCTGTTTTTGCTTCTGAAGTAACTCTTCCCAAACGAACACACACACACACACACACACACCACACTTTATCAAGTTTACATTTTGTTTATTCCAACGCTATTTATTCCTTCAATAAAAGTTAAAATAATGCTTTAAATTGTTTAACCTCCTTTTCAGCGGAAAAGTTCATGTTACGGAGGGGATCTATAACTTTACGTGGGATCCAGACCAGGGGTCTTTACATCATCTGAAAGCGGAAAACTGTCACTCACCCAATTACGGAACAAACCCAACATTGCTTAACCTCACTCGTCCAACGGGAGGCGGTGTTGTGACGTAGCCACGACTTATATATATATATATATATATATATATACAGTAGCTGTATTTCATTAAGAATAAAATTCATGTTTAAAGGAGGAAATATAAATCAAAATCCTTTATGATTAGACAAAAGAATACAAACTTGACATTGTCACCTTCTTGTAGTGTAAAAAAGTAACATCCAGGGAACTCATTTCCCCACGATGTTCGGGTGAGTAGGCCTCAAGGGCCGCATTTATCTCGAGTGAGGACAAGGTAAGCGACCAACTCAACATAACCCAGGAGCAAGAAGGGGGGAGCGAACCAGCGCTTCACCTCTTAGTATGCCGCTGTAACCACTTAGTTAATGGGGGGCCATTGTAAATGAAACCTTTTGAGAAATACAAAATTTAGACCTTTTAAATGGAAATGTGAAAAATGTTTTTCTTATCGCGACCCAACTTTCCATAAGACCAGAAATAATTACTTGTGTACATTCTGTCGCTGTAAAATCACGCGCGACTTGAGTCGTCAGTCGTGAGTCGCAAGACGATTCTGTGTGCGGCCGGCCTTAGTGAATGTAATTTCGTGTAAGTCTTTACACCACTTTCCCTATAAGTGAGCTGAAGATACTGAGTTCAGAGACTCGACTCCTTGTGGTACTGGTTAATAATATCCAGGAGTTAGCTTAACAGGCCGCACTCATCTGGTGTCTGACCACGCTGTGCCACTCTTTGGCCCATTTGACTCATTACATATTATTTATATCTGTATCTACATAAAAATCATTTTCATCCAAAAGATTTCTGAAATGTCCCGTTAATTCTCTCTCTCTCTCTCTCTCTGTTTTTCACAAATTATAATATGAGGTCTTGTTTATCTGTGTGCCATAAAAATTAGAATGAAATTTATAAATAAAATTAGTTTGAAAATACTAATTTATAATTTATTTTCATTTTCCTAGTCAACTATATTACGGAAAATTTACATAAAAAATTATATAATTTAGAGTCCTTTTTTATGAACCTGACTTTTCTCTCTACCACTGATCTCTCCAGCAGAGAAAACTATACATAGGGTTCATAAAAGTAAATGGAAACCTTCGTTTTTCCATAGTGTTTGATTTGATAATGAGAGTCAATAAATAATAACGGATTTATTAAGTTATTATATTTAAAATGGTGTTCATTTCCCCTTTTCATTATGTAAAGTTGACACACGTTCTGCTATTCTACTGACTGATGAGCTTTACCATTATTTCTGAGGGCAATCTTCGTGGTGTCTAATTACTTTCGCCAACCCTCCGTATGTTTCTTTCAAAGAGGAATGTATTCTTCGAACTGTAAAAATGTTATAACCAAGTTCTGTCAATAACTGTTGTTGTTAGTTACACGATCTGATTTAGAAGTAGTAGTCTCGGTCAAATTACGGAGGAGATCTTACCTTAACGTAGAATTCAGACGACAGGTCAGTCCATTATCCGAACGTAAAGGACAGTTTAGCCTCTGAACAGACCCAGTATCGCTACTGAAATAGATCTCTGGTCGTATGATTACAGACGCCCAAATAAGTCTATAGTATCTTCTAATTTGAGCTGTTAGAGACAAAATTTTCTAATGTCATTGTATCAATTACAGTGACAAATTTCGCATAAACACCATTCTGAGAATCTCAAACAGTATTTTATCGCTTCAGATAATCCTTCCTCATGTAAAAGTATTTAAATCTGAATGAGAAGCACATTTTATAAGGAAATAAAGCTTTTTTCAAAAGTTGTTCCTTCGCTAGGTTGGAATGGAGATAGCATTTAACAGTTTTATTCCCTTATAAATTACATTAGTGTCTACCTCTTCTTCTCAAACTTTGTATCATCTCCTCTTTTCTTCTCCTTTCCTCCATACACATACACATACACACATACACACCTATATACTGTATGAAGAGAGGGAGAGAGAGAGAAAAAGAGAAAAAAATATTTATTTCGTGCGCAATCTTAAACTCAAACATTTTCTTACATATTGCTAAAAAAATTTTGTCTTCTGACATTTAATTAGTTTGCATATTTTTATTCAAAATATATTCTAGGCTTTAAACAATAAATTTAACATTGAAATAAGCAATAAAAAGTTGAATCTTCTCTCCTTTTAATTTTTATTTTTTAATTTTTAGGGGTAACTATTTCATAAACCAACAAAACCATGCTTTTTATCAGTAATTTTTTTTTGGCTAAGGTATAAAAATCTAATGTAAATATATACTTTTTTTAATACTTTTAATTACCGAAATAAAGGTTGGAAATTAAAGTACAAATAACATTTTAAAAGAAAAAATATTGATGTTAAAATAAACATTTATTTTTAAGGACGTACCTCGAATAATTTAATGTTTACATTTTGGAATTTTAAGTTACTTTGACGTACAAAATTTTTCCTTTTATCTTTAATCATATATCTATCTATCTATCTATCTATGTACACACACACACACACACATATATATATATATATATATATATATATGCAAAAAAGGAAAAAGAAAAATGATTCGAAGGTCTTTCGCGTATTTCCCATATTTCTGTTATTTCGTGTATTTCGTCATTCCCTGACGAGGTGTACTTCTGAATACACGAAAGACCTTGGAATCATTTTTCTTTTTCCTTGTGGGTTGGTTGTATCATTCATTCATTTCACGTGTTTAATTGTAAAATTCATCCCATATATATATATATATATAACGGGTGCAGCAAAAATAACGCCCTTTTTAGTTTATTCTCTTTTATTGAAGGAAATAAATCAATTACAGCATTTTAAGAGAAATAATAAGGTTTTTAAGAAAAATACAGCATTTTAAGAAAAATAATAAGTACTTTCTCAGTAAAAACTAAAAAATAACTGGAATTTAATTAATTTTGTGGTTGGTTATACTCTATAAAACTATAAAGATACAATTATTAAAAGGGCGTTACTTTTGCCGCACCCGCATATATATATGATGAATAAAACCACGAAGGAAAGGAAACACAGATGGTGCTCAAGCGTTTCCTTTCCTTCGTGGTTTTATTCATCATAAATATTTTTCACGTGTTACTTTCGTGAAATAATTTTCATATATATATATATATATATATATATATACACGGTGAACCAAAAGTAGGTGGACAGTAGGTTGAATACGGTTTGTGTTATATTATATTATAACTATGGTGTTCATTATAACTATGGTGTTTGTGTTTTATTATATTAAATATTATAACTAAATTTATTTAAATTTTATTTTGTATTATAGTATACAAAAAAATTAAATATGTATTCTCAAAATAAACGTTATCATTTACTGTCCACCTACATTTGGTTCACCCTATATATATATATATATATATATATATATATATATATATATATATATATATAAGGAGTCGCAAGTACGCGGTGCAAACTCGCCAAACCAGTTTTGAGATAGACACATTTAAACTTTGTGACTATTGTGTACGAGTGGCACATAGCGCAAATACACGCATTGAAAATAACTACTGTACATTGAGCGTACGAGCGGGTATTTGCCTATACCAAATTGTCTGTGGATGGGGGGAAGGTTGAACTTTTCATTCGTGGAACGATCGCAAAATCGCCAATGTGGCGAGTTCACCCCTCGTACTCGCGACGCCTCATATATATATACACACTGTGTATATATATATATATATATATATATACACAATGCGTGTGTATGTGAGTGAGTGTGTATGTTTGTTCTTAACAATTTGAAATTCCCAGTGGTTCTTTCTTATTACCACATCTAAGGAGTGTTGAGAATTTTCTCTTTCTTTTTTGATGGGGTTGTTTAACCTTTTTCGCAACATCGAAAAAGTCACATGACGGAGGGGACCTACAGTTTTACGCAGGATCCGAACCACGGGTCGCTACAAAACCTGGACACGGAGAATACTCTCCCATCCAACTACTCTCCAGACCCACCACAGTCATTTAACTTCGCTGACCGACGAGCAGCGGTGTTACGACACTGGTCACAACGTATCTCGGAGTATTGAAAATTACCATAACTAAACTAAAGAATTACCATAGCTAAATTATCATAACTAAAGTAAAGAATTACCATAGCTAAATTATCATAACTAAAGTAAAGAATTACCATAGCTAAATTATCATAACTAAAGTAAAGAATTACCATAGCTAAATTATCATAACTAAAGTAAAGAATTACCATAGCTAAATTATCATAACTAAAGTAAAGAATTACCATAGCTAAATTATCATAACTAAAGTAAAGAATTACCATAGCTAAATTATCATAACTAAAGTAAAGAATTACCATAGCTAAATTATCATAACTAAAGTAAAGAATTACCATAGCTAAATTATCATAACTAAAGTAAAGAATTACCATAGCTAAATTATCATAACTAAAGTAAAGAATTACCATAGCTAAATTATCATAACTAAAGTAAAGAATTACCATAGCTAAATTATCATAACTAAAGTAAAGAATTACCATAGCTAAATTATCATAACTAAAGTAAAGAATTACCATAGCTAAATTATCATAACTAAAGTAAAGAATTACCATAGCTAAATTATCATAAAGTAAAGAATTACCATAGCTAAATTATCATAACTAAAGTAAAGAATTACCATAGCTAAATTATCATAACTAAAGTAAAGAATTACCATAGCTAAATTATCATAACTAAAGTAAAGAATTACCATAGCTAAATTATCATAACTAAAGTAAAGAATTACCATAGCTAAATTATCATAACTAAAGTAAAGAATTACCATAGCTAAATTATCATAACTAAAGTAAAGAATTACCATAGCTAAATTATCATAACTAAAGTAAAGAATTACCATAGCTAAATTATCATAACTAAAGTAAAGAATTACCATAGCTAAATTATCATAACTAAAGTAAAGAATTACCATAGCTAAATTATCATAACTAAAGTAAAGAATTACCATAGCTAAATTATCATAACTAAAGTAAAGAATTACCATAGCTAAATTATCATAACTAAAGTAAAGAATTACCATAGCTAAATTATCATAACTAAAGTAAAGAATTACCATAGCTAAATTATCATAACTAAAGTAAAGAATTACCATAGCTAAATTATCATAACTAAAGTAAAGAATTAATATATTTTAATAATATTTTTAAAATTTTATGAGGTCAGTAATTATTTGGAATAAATATTTTGAATTAAAAGTCTTCATGTAAAAGTCACTGTATTCACTGTTAACTTGACATGTTTTGTTTTAATTTCCTAGCCTGTTTACCATGTAAAGCACTTTGTTCCTGCCTTTGTACAAAGGATTAATGTTTTTACTTTTAAATAGACTGGCGGATCAGACATGTACTTAGGGAATTTTCTCTACAATTTGTATGAAGGTTCTGTCGTCCTTTCTCTGGATTACTTCCCACGCAATGTCGTTCCCACTCCTATTCGTAGTCCACGAGTGAGAATGCAAAACGTGAGAAATCCAGATTTAAGAGAGAGTTTCTGGATTTGAGAGAGAGAATGTCACTCTCATTCGCATTCGTGGGAAAGGCGCGATACAAGAATGACTAATATTTCCTAATGGGAATGATTGAGTGGAATGAGACCCTTTCTCTGTACTTCTTTAGATAGCTTGGCTCTCCATGTGTCAAGCCTTGGAATTTTCTTCTAATTAAAATATGGGATAATTGAGATGCGAGATAATCATACTGTAGGCCAATATATTTCGTTGTGAAAAATTATTTTTAAGAAGCAATCTTTCGTTCGGATTCATACTAACTCTTTCATGCCTGAATTAGGAAATTTGTATTTAAAATTTTTTTCGTGTTCCTTCAAGCCAAAATAATCTCTAATATTCAGATTGTCAAGCGCATGTTGCCATAAGGCAACGTTCGGTATTAAAGGATTAATTCTTGGATACGAGTCTCCGGAAAAGACTTATATTTTCCATCTTTTTCATTTAGCTTTTCCTTTATTCCTTCTGGCTTATTTGTGTATTCACAATTTTAAGGGCCTAAAATTTTCTATAAAGTTAATTTTTCTTTTCCGGAAACGTTAAATTATTCTTTATTATTGTTTATATTTTTTATTGCTTTTTATTATTACTACATTTTACGTTTGATACACAATTTGAAAATGGATGTTTCAGCTCAGTTTCTATTTTGTTCAATTTCGGTTTCAATTTTGGTTTATATTCTCTATTTTTCATTTGTTTTTACGTTTCAAAGTCTTCTTTTTTTTTTCTCTTTTTTTTCCAAAAAAATTCCCATTATTCCATTAAATTAGCTTCTTTTCCTTTCTCTGGTATAGGGTCTAATAATACTGACTCTTTATTTTGTTTTCTGTTATCAGAAGGGATTCGTCTGACCTTTGTATTCTCTTTAATGAAGTAAAACTTCCAGTTAATTTATTTTTTCCTACATTTTACTTTTTCCACTTCAACTCTATTTTGCTTGAATTTAATTTAAGACTTAAACACATCTGTTTTTTTTTAACATTTCTTTTTTTACAGTTTCCTTTGCATTTCTATGAGATTAGGATGAGAAATTTCTAGCTGGACTCGGTACATATACATCTAAATTCAGAAACATGTCACTTATGTGTTATCATTAAGTTCATAGGACCTAGTTGTTCTATAATTTCTTGAATAAGCATTAACGTTTTCGTATGTTCTAATCATTTCTACTTAAACTCTACCTTCCTTCATTAAAACTCATCCATGCGATGGCAGGGAAGTTAAAGTCACCGTATATTTCCATAATATCATGTCAGAAACGCCATCAAAGAGAAATTCGTATAAATGTTACGCGCGAACGACCGTTCTGCGCGATCGATCGATCGCGCTACACAATCGATGGACCCATCGTTCGCGCACACATTTTAATACTTCTCAGTGTTGAGATCCATCGATTGTGCAGCGCGATCGATCGATCGCGCAAAACAGTCGTTTGCGCGTAACATTTATACGAATTTTTCTTTGATGGCGTTTCTGACCGGTTGTTTGCACATAACATAAACATTCCTGAAAATGTCATGTCATTACGGAAACACATCAAGTGGGGAAAAATAATAATGACACTGACAAAAGAATCATAAAATTCAAATTGAGTAACTGGCCTTCAGCACAACCCGAGTGTTAAGTAAACCTACCACTACATAACTTATCATTATGTATCATTACTCTTATATGTAAGAATGGCTACAAAAATCTCATGAATTTATGTTCTCTTCAAATTTTATAATTTTATAATCCTTATAATCTTATAATTTCGCCATCCTCATAGTCCTTCAAATTCTGTAATCGTTAATTTTAAGATTTTATAATGATATAATTTTTAATTTAATTTTTATTTTTATGTTTTCAGAATTCTATAATTTTCTAGCTTTTAACTCTACAATCTAAGTGTTGATGCATATATAATATTATAATAATAATAATAATAATTTTTATTCAGAAAGAACACATTACATAAGATATACATTACGTACATCCATATATCGTAGGTTTACTCAATGTTGGCACTAACGTTTAATTTTGTATTTTTAGTGGCAAGTACTGTAGTTTAATTACAGTATTCTTATCTGAATATGCTGTTGGGAAGTATGACAGCTTTTCAGACAAAAATCTTTGAGATTCATTTTTATTTTTACAAAAGAAAATAAAAAATATAAATAGAATTAGTAAAAAATAAAATAAAGTTGTATTTAGTTAACTCTCTCATTACAGATGAAAATTGAAATAATCTTTGAAATAATAGAAAAGGAAGAGGTCAAATAATACGGTATGATAATAGAAATAATAGATAAGAATAATGGTAAGCAATATGGTAAACCTGAACATGTTGAAATAACAATAATAATTAATTTCTAATATTACAAACTAAAAATGATGATACAATCTTAAAATTACAAAAATACAGATAAATGAGGCGTATTATAACGTTCTTACATACGTTACTGCTTTACTGCAACCGCTTTGTGTGTGCATATATATATATATATATATATATATATATATATATATATATATATATATATATATATATATGATGAAAACTCACAAGGAAAAAGAAAAAATGATTCCAAGGCCTTTTGCGTATTCAGAAGTACTGTACACCTCGTCAGGGAATGACAAGGTGTACTTCTAAATACACGAAAGGCCTTGGAATCATTTTTCTTTTCCCTTGTGTGTGTGTGTGTGTGTGTGTGTGTGTGTGTGTGTGTGTGTGCTGTATATTTTTTCTTACCTGTTATTATTTCTGTTGCCTTATTACTCTAATGTTCACATCATAATCAACACTTTAAATTCTCTCAATCCTGTAAATGAAATTACTGAATCTGAGAACGTAGTTAACTCCTACTATATCTCAGGACCTTTCCTTTCAACCTTTCAAATGTTCCGTGCGATGATTCCTTATTTCACGAAGGTCAAGCTTGTCGCCCCTCTTTCTTCAATAAGAAATGCAACAATAGTAACCTGTCTTTCCTAAACGTAAATATTCACAATCTCCCAAGCTACTTTGACCAATTGACAGCTAGTCTAAAATTATCACAACATAAATTCATGCGCATTATATTAACTGAAACTTGGTTAAATGAAAATAATAAGATCTTTTTTAACATTCCAGTGTACACAAGCTACCATTTATGTAGGGCTAACAATGGGGAAGGAGGGGGTAAGTATATTAGCCCATCAACACTCACAATTGAAATGTTTATTCATAATACCTGGTATTCAGTTTTGGGCATATACCGACCACCATCTGGTAACATACCACATTTTACTACAAATATGGATAGAATTCTAAACTCCAATTATATTGGTAACAATTGTGTTATTTCAGGAGACTTAAATATTGATCTCACGAAAGAACATTGAAATAATAACGCAAGCTTCCTTCACAACATCATGCCTGTAAGTGGTTTTAAATTTGCTGTTATAAAGGCAACTAGACATCACAATGACATTAGAAATTTAGTTCTGCTAGATCAGATCTGGGTGTTATCCCATCTTGACCGCATTTCGGGTATAATTTTATTAAATATCAGATCACTTGCCTACATACACCATGCTGGTCACCCATTTTTCAGCAAAAGAAACTATAAAAGTTGACTATAGATCTTACAGATATAATAACAAATTAAAGTTCCTGAGAGAAATAACAGCTTTTGACTGGACTAGAATAACTGAAAATAACCATGACATTAGAATGAAATTTCGAGCATTCTCCAGCACATTAATGGATATATTCAACATAAACTTTCCTCTTAAATCAAAAGTAGTATCTAAAAATAAATGCAACAACCAATGGATCACACCAGCAATCATTGTGAGTATTAAATGTAAGCATACTCTCTTTAAATTATGGGAAAACTTATATTATTACCGAATAGGAGAGAGACCATCAGGACCATCGATTGTTTTAAATCATATCTGTCAAGCCGTCACCAGTACATCGGATTAAATGATAATAATTTATCCGACAAGACGATGCTAACTAATGGAGTCCCACAAGGATCTATTCTTGGCCCATTACTATTTCTAATTCACGTCACCGATTTTTATCTCTCAACCACATTAAATTGTGTACAATACGCAGATGATATACCACATTTATTTCTTCCCTTCATAACTCAGACTTTCTGATTAATGAAATGAACAGGCAATTAGAAAATGTGTACAAATGGAGGTGTAATAATAAACTTTTATTGAACCTGACAAAGTCATCAAATATGTTTATTACCACAAAACATATCAATACAAACTGTCAAATAAAAAACTGGAAAAAATACTACTCTTGCAAGGGCGAATCAGGTTAAAGTACTTGGCATTAATTTAGACGAAACACTAAATTTCAAAAGTCACGTACAACGTATCAAATCCAAAATATCAAGATTTCTATTCATAATATTTAAACTAAAAACAAGACTTTTCCTCAAAACGCACTTCTTGCCCGATATTATTCCTTCATCCAGCCATATTTATTGTATTGCATCACAGCATGAAGTAGCTCAAAGAAATATACAAAGCATCCTTTGGGAGTAATTCATAAAAATTGTCTGTGAACTCTCTCGAATAATGAGAACAGACAAAGTCACACTTCCCCAATGTTTAAAGAGCAAAATATTTTAAAACTAAATGACTTTTACAAATTCAATGTTGCTGTCAGTATGTTCAAAGTAATAAATAAAAATCAACATACATCATTCATTCAAAGAGCAATCACTCCCCCCTACCCCCATCAAATACACTATCGTTATAACACCAGACTGCCCAGTGATTTTATACACAAACCTAATTATACAATAGAAACTGCGGGAAATGAGGAAAAGGAGCAGAAAAGGACGCGGAAAAGGAGCGGATGTATGGAATGCAATTCCCACGCATATCAGGCAGGCTTCACCACTAAATGTACTTCACAAATCACTCAAAAAGACCTCATTAGTTCCTACTGATGTATACGTTCACTACCACATTTTTATCATAGTAACGAAGTTCATATTTTATAATCAACTATTTAAAATATGATAATTTCATTAATTGAAATAAACACAAATTTTTAAGTATTTTTTTATTAAGCATCATTTATTTTCTACGAAATATACAATAAATCATTTAATTTAGAATTATGTGACATCTTGTAAACTTTATATTGCCTTTACTATTATTATTGCTAATATTATTATTACTTTTTATTATCACTATTACTCGCCACTTTCACTATTTTTATGTAATAAATAAGGTAAATGGCATTAATTTTGCCTAAAAAACCTCCATGCTTTCAAGGGTATATTCAGATGAGAGTAGTGTGAATATATTAATGTCATATCAAATGTCAGTTTTATTCTTTTCTGAATAAAGATTTTGAATATTAGAATATGTGGTAAGGCTGGTATCAGAAAACTTGTATATTATCAGTTTCATTTATAGGAAATTTTAATTAATTTTGTGATGATTTTACGGAAATTTCACGGACATTAATGGATATTAACTTTAGTTCTTTAATTATTAATACAGTATTGTAGATGTACCATTAAAATTGATCACTTATAATAATTTGCCTTTGCAAACAAAGTTAAAAACAGGGGCATTAACGAAACTATTGTAAACCTTAAAATAAAGAACTATTGCGGAAAGGAATTAAATTTTAATATATTTTAAGGGGCTTTATCGGTGACATAATACTTTTTCATAAGCTCAAGGACTTTCAAACTTTATTATTTAACTTTACTACTTTCATTTAGGTTTCTTTTAACTGGAAAATTACTTCAGTGAGATAAACACATTCATATTTTGAATAGAGTTGTATGAACACGTTTTATGAACAAAATAAAATGAACGCTTTCACGTTATGAAGAAAGTAATCCATTATTATATAGTGGAATTTGCGATGCTTTCCATATTATTATTATTATTATTATTATTATTATTATTATTATTATTTTCCATTTTCACTTCTCTTACGCAATAGATAAAGTGAATGCCATTAATTTTGCCAAACAAGCTTCCGTGCTTCCAACGTCATATTCAGAATAGAGTAATGTGAATATATCACTGTCACATCAGATATCCAAATTGTACGGAAAAATATTGAAAATAGTGTCAAACTTTATGCGAGTTTTATCCTTTTCCCGAATAAAGGTTTCGTTTCCCGGTTTCGTTTGATCATTGAAATGGTATTAAAGAGAGAGTGGTCAAGTTCTTAAAACCATTAATTTCCCACTAATATGATCCTAACGAGTTAAACCCATTAGTTCTTCACTAACTACAATTTTTACGAGATCAAAGTACGTATATGAAAATTACTATAAGTGGAATACAAATAGATTTATTGGACTAAATAAAGGGGATTCCTCAACTTAGAATACTGAGCGAAGGTTTCTACCTATTCCCTAGATTTTATGGAACGTTCCATCATTTAAACGCTTTGAAGAGTACCCTGAAATGACTTCGCGTATTTCATTAGACAAACTTTTACCATATATGAACAACAATCAAATTATACGAATGAATTACAGACTCGCGAGTCTTTCGTCCGTAAAATTACATTGTGAATTAATTTTGTTATCTCGCGAGTTATAAACAGTAATTTTGAAACAAAATTTCATTTGATGAAAATTTTTTAAATCTAAAGAATAATTAATCATTTGGTGGTTAAATTGAGTGGTTAAACTGGGTGGTACATAGAAAAGATTTAGGTAATAATTCGAGACCTCAAAACAATTATTTTTTATTTTGAATAAAAGCTTAAACTATAATTGTTATTTATCAATTAAAAATGAAAAATATTCTTCAGTTATTTATTAAGTGGCATTGTATCTATTTATAATGTAATAGTCATCATACAAAATTTTATATGATTAAGGTCAATATAAAAAATTAAAAGAAATATATATATATATATGCCAGTCAAATCGAGGATTGTGTTTGCAAAGATGCACAAAGTAGGATATATATATATATAATCTGGTGATATTTCTTAAACGTGTGACACTTTAAAAGCAGAGCTGGGCACTTGCGGCATATTTTGCGGTACTGCGGTACTGCGGTACTACCAAACTACCAAACCGGGACCGCATAACGCAGTACCGCAAAGGATCGCTGAAAGTACCGCAGTACCGCTACCGCATTCAAATTTCCGCGTACCGGTTTGGTACCGGTTTGGTAGTTTGGTAGTACCGCAGTACCGCAGTACCGCAAAATATGCCGCAAGTGCCTAGCTCTGTTTAAAATTAAAAGGTTTATATTTTTTTAGTGTATTTGTTAGTGTGCCTTCTCTACACATGGGGAATTAATCCCCTTGTGCAAAACATGCTTTACGTGATGTCCTCTCACCTAACGATACTTACACGATACTTCCGACGAAAGAGTCCTGTCCAACATATTTCCTATGGTTTATGATAAAGGAATATGATGACCACCAAACATCACCCGATCTAAACCCCTGTGACTTTTATTTGTGGGTTATTTAAAAGATAGAATGTTTAAAAAGAATCTACGCACAATTGAACGAGAAATTTCTCAGATTTCAACAGTTACTCTGTCCAGAGTACTGCAAAATTTTGTTGTTCCTATGTAGAGTTAATGATCTGGAAGGACATCACATAGAGCATATTTAGCACGAGAGATTAATTCCCCATGTGTAGAGGAGGTACAATAAAATTTTCGTGCTTTTATTTCAGATAAAAAAAAAAATGCAAACCCTTCAAAGTGTCACGTGTTTAAAAATCACCCGATGTATATAAGTTGGGCAACAAGCTTGACCTTCGTCAGAATGAACAATTCTGGCGAAAGCAAAACTAATGTATACGTACATATACTCGTATATTAGTAAGAATTCATGTGGAAAATTTATTAGTTCATAATGACGCCGTTGACGTATGTCAGTTCCCTTATATACATAAATTATTACGGACATTAGGTAACATTCTGGTAGAGACGTTGGCGCACTCTTTCCTAATGTTAATTTTTAATTGGGGAATGACACCTGGCCATTACTTATAAATCAAACACTTCAGACGACATATTAAAAACTGTCAATATTAAAATTTAAACATTCTTACAAATTTATTCATTAGACGGCCATATATATATATATATATATATATATATATATATGTGTGTGTGTGTGTGTGTGTGTGTGTGTGAAATATCACGCATAAACGTGTATGATTTTGCCTTGTTGTAGCATAATAGTCAGCGGCCTCAGAATAGGCTTGAAACATGGTAGAAGTAATTTTGAATTATGCAAAAATCATGTGTGTGTGTGTGTGTGTGTGTGTGCTGTATATTTTTCCTTAAACGCGAAAGTGTATGTGTTTCCTCGGGTGTTGAGATATGCGTTAGGTTGTACTAACTTTTACTTTGTCGTATCGTAGTGGTCAGTGCCCTCGCCTTCTATAAAGAGGTGCTGGTTTCAAATCCTGGTGTGGGTAATAGAGGCCTTTATATATATATATATATATATATATATATAAATGTAGATTTTGTTGGAATATAAAACAATTTCTTTACGTAAATAATGTCGTAGTTTTTGTTCATATTAGATTTAACGTATCGTTTATCTGAGTCATTATAGGACGTGGCGTGCTGCGATAAGTATCCCGATACTTTAGGGTCCATTTTCCCATCATAAAACCCTTTTGAACGCCCTTCGAGGCATTTCAATTTTTCTTTAAAATCGATATTAGAGATAACTTAAATTTGATCCTTGAATGTACTCTTCTTTTAAACACTTTATTCTTTACTTATATCGGTTATTATTTTCTCTCTCTCTCTCTCTCTCTCTCTCTCTCTCTCTCTCTCTCTCTCTCTCTCTCTTGTGAGGAAAATATAAAGAGACAGAAGCAATGATGTCTCCCTGCTTTGCATAAATGTAGTAGGCCCTACTACATTTATGCAAAGCAGAGAGACATCATTGCTAATGGCATGGGTATAAAATCCCTACTAAGTAGGGGTTTTAAACCATGTCTAGTTTCAGAGCATTACGAGTCCTCAGTTCCCGTTGGCAAGGACGGGAGGTTTGATGGAAACCCAAAATCTCCGAATAGTTTTAAAAGAATGCACTACTCTGTATAGGGTTTGAGGTTTACATCAGAGTAGATGAATCGTTAGAACTAAACAGTATAACCCTTAGTTGCCAGCCCCGTTGCTCAATGGGTAAAACCGTTTTCCTGTAAGTGAAGTGAAGACAGTGA